>JAVIWC010005443.1:0-57430 GCA_031894815.1 Creontiades dilutus | reverse complement strand
TTTGACCTTTCTTAAGAAGCAAAGTTAAGGGTGCTACTCGATGGGAGAAATCTTTCACAAAACGGCGATACCATGAACACATGCCAAGAAACTGACGAACCTCCTTCTGAGTCTTGGGCCGAGGCATGTTTGAAATCGCGGTTACTTTATCAGGGTCACAACGAAGACCGAATTGATCAACTATGTACCCAAGGTACTTTAACTCTGATCGACAATAATTGCATTTATCATTATTAATTGCTAGGCCTGCAGCAAGAAGACGTTGGAATACCTTTTCCAGCACCTCCAAATGAGTATCAAAGTCGGGAGTGCTGATAAAAGTACTCGATCTACAAGGCGCTGCCAGGTTGGCAGGACTACCATGGAGGCCAAGGGCATTCTCTTGATTTGGAACAACCCTTCCCAGGCACAGTAAAGGCAGTCTTCTCCTTGTCTTGCTCTGTTACTTTCTTAACGTCAGGAATGCAGCCTTGATGTCTAAGGAGCTGGTGTACTTGGCGTCACGAAGACGATCGAGGATACTGCTTATATGGTAAAGGGTAGGCGTCCTTCGTTAGGGCGTTTGGGTTGACGATAATTCAAAATCGGTGTATTTTCCATTTGACTTTTCTCACCAGCAAGACTGGGGACGACCAAGGACTGGACGACGGTTCTACAATGTCGTCCTTCAACATCTGGTCAAGTTCATGATTCATTGCTTGACGAATCGCCGGTGAAACTGGGTAATACCGCTGCTTAACCGGCTCAGCATTTCCAGTGTTGATGCTGTGCTCAACCTTGTCAGTACAACCAGGTGATTGTGAAAAGAGGTCGGAATATTTCAAAATAAGCGCATTCAAGCGTTCTTGATTTTCTGGTGAAAGACTATCTCAACTGCGGATAAAGGTTTCTGAGTTTAAACTTGAGGCATGAACCTCGGACTCTTCTGAAAAGAACCACGTTCCTTTGGAGAGGTTAGGCACTATATCCATTTCCTCCAAAAATCAAGACCGAGAATTAAGGGGGCTTGTATAGAAGGTACATAGGAAAGTCATAAGGGCAACTTTTCCTTCGAGTGAAACACATAAATTTAAGACGCCATCGATTTGACATGATTGGCCACTAGCAGTAGAGACGGAAGAAGAAGGGGAGGGGAAAATTTGGACACCAGAATGTTTCAATAAATTCCACCCATTGGCACCGAGAATAGTGCGGTTTGAACCAGAGTCGAGTAGTCCGGGGATCTTTATCCCTAAAATATCTACTATTAGATGAGGTCTTGAATCCCCTGGCATCTTATCGAGAATCATGTCAATAATAAATTTATTGCGATGGTCGAGTCTCGGAATCAGATTTGAGTTTCGGGGAGGGGATCCGAGCTTGACCTCTCCGTTTCCTCGTTTCCCGACTTTTTAGCAGTACAATTGGGACACCTTGGTCTTATGACTCCTGGAGTTTTACAAGTAAAACAGTGAACACCTTTTCCGCGGTTCCTGCCAAAAGGGTTGTCCTTATTTTGAGTTACTGTACTACCAGGATCGGGGGATTCCACAGCCGATAGGCGAGCCTCTGAATTATAACGAGAGTGTAATCTGGAACTCTGTTTAGGAGTATGCTGAAGGCTGGGTTCAACACAGCATGACAACTGAGGTTTCTTTGAAGTCATAGCCAGTGTCCTGCTTTTTTCGAGCTTAATCAAGAGAGTTTCTAATTGCTTGAGGGAACCGTAATGTTGGAGGCTAAGGGCTATTTGATATTCGGGCAGTATATTGGCCTCAATTATACCTAGTTTATCTTTTTCCGATAACGGATCTTGGAGCAAATTGAAGAGGTTGTCCATTTTTGATAGGAAGACGATCACGGGTTCATCATTCCCTTGTTTTCTGTCTTCTATCTCTCTTTTTAAAGTCCTATCGTACGAGGGATCGGTGAATGCTAGGGTAATACGAGCTTCAAGTTCACTCCAATCCTCGATAGATCTGCGACAAGACCGAAACACCTCTAATGCTGGGCCCTCGAACAAGAATTTGGCTTCTCTTAACAAATCGGATTTTGTCATACGGTTAGCCTTCCGGAAGTCGTGCACCTCCACAAAGAATCGACGTATACTCATAGTATTATCGTGTCCCGAAAATTTTAAACCCCATTGAGAGACTGTGGTGCGGCGAAAATACGACTTTCGAGGGTCAGAATTGGCAAAATCAAATTCGTCCGAATCAGAACCGAACAGTTTCCTAGGAGCTCTATTTTTATAGCTTTTTGGTTTTCTTCTGACTAGAGAATTCCGACCCTCATTTTCCGAAGAGGAATTAGAAAAGTCGGACGATACAGTTGACAAAACTGTGCGCAAATCTGAGGGGTAACCACTCTTCCTGCTCCTCTCATCATCATCAGAATTAGGAGCAAGATTAGCATTGGGTTTGGACTTTTGAGCGTTTTTCATAATTTCCAAAAGACCATTACCCAACGTCAACAGATCGACCAGTTTAGTTGCAAAATCCTTGTCCGGGGTCGCTTTTATTCTTGATAATCGTAAGAGACAATGGCTTATTTTGGCCTCACCTTTAAGAGAAAAACGTTTCAACTCCTCCTCATTAAATTGTTGGATTTTTCGTTCTACTCGCTTGATTTTTGTTTCACAGATGTTGAATTCTTCCGAAGCTGATCGGGTTGCTTTAGGCGAAAACGAAGCGCCATCTTCCTCAAGTTTCAAACATTTTCGAAATTGCTTACGCAAATCATCAATATTCTGAACGCTTACTTTTGTTAATCCCCTAAATTCAAGTTCCGCAACTAACTCATCTTTATCGAGGCGATTAATGAATCGCTTTTCCATTCGGTACGTCATTACAGCAAATAAATTCTGAATGAAATCTGGTTTTAGGGATCAAGCTAATCGTGCCCCACGTTGGGCGCCAATATTGTAGCAATCTTAGTGGAATAGAATCAGATTAAATCAAATATAATTGTAAATAAATCCAATTTGCACAATATAAATTTGTATTCAAGGGCTAGCTTGAGAAGGAGATGGGGGGATTCGAAATACAACTCCCAAAACCAGATTTCGGAGTGATAGAAAATCAATTTTATTCAAAATAAAATGTACACCCAGAGGGTAATAATGTCGGAAATAAATAAAGAAAAATTCTTCTTTGGAAGCAATAATAGCAAATTAAATTGAATATTTAAGAAGAAAAAAAAAGGTCTTTAAGAAGTCTCTTTCGATTCCTATGAGTGGCCACCCTCACACATTTAGATTTAAAAAAAAAAAAATTACTTTATGTACTATTCCATAAAATATTCAAATTCCTTATTTGATCAATTGTAAGCTTAACCAAATCTATATTTTATTATTTTGTTTTTCAAGTGCGCTCGAAATTCAATAGTCCGTAAGGCATACACCCAGATCGAGTGACCATAGAATTCCTCTAACGAGAATTATTTGGAAAAATAGCACCTGATTCTTCGGAGAGCGGCGGTACTGCGATGAGAACTGATAAATCTAACCTCTCGAGAAAAGGCCCTGTACTCGATGCCTCCTGATGAGAATTCAGACTTCGGGATTCTATAACAAAAATCAGGAAGAAATTTTACGAATTATTCCTTTACGTTTCCCTGCGGTGGTTATATCCCGTAGTCCTGATTGGCGAGGTAGAATGAAAATCAAGGATGTGGGTTTATTAGTTAGTTTTATATACCTCGAAGTATAGGTGTCGGTTGTTCGAGGTGAGTTAAAGAAGGCGTGCTTCGCAGTCTCTTCGGGTGATAAAACGGCGACGAAAATCGGGAATTCCTCTGGAACCTGCGACACAAATGGGAACCACCAAAGGTATATAAAAGGGAAAATATGGGGAAGAAACTTCATTTACGCTCGAGATTCTTCGTAAATATGCTGTGGTTACATGCTCGTCGAATTTGAAAAATCATGGCTCACCTCTGCGTCGATTTCGAAGGGTTGATATGGATCTTTTCCTCGGGTCTCTAGCCGTGAGCTCGTCGATACTGGGTCGGGAGATCCCGTCAGAAAAAGAAAATTGAATCTTCAAAATTGAATTAGTTGGATTTAACAATTATCCAGGGAAGATCCTTCGTTGTGGAAAAGAAGAAATAAACTTCTAGGGGTGCAAAAATAAAATAGCACGTGCGACTGGTAAATTCAGCTGCAGGGCCGACAACGATCCGCCTTTGGCGTAACAACAAGATCAACTGATCTGCGATTCTGATGGGTCCTCGAACGAAACGAACGACCAGGTGGGGACCACGGACTTGAGACCAATTTGGTGTGGATACAGTCCACAATCCACGACAACAATATCTTGACTTCGCAGGAAGATAAAGGGGGGGTTTTTCGTGCTGAACACGAATCTGAAGTCCTTTTTCGATAAAACGCTTCCTTCATGGTTATTTTCGCGTTTTTTCATCAAAATTGCTCAAAAATAAACTCTGTTTAATCGCTTTCAAACCTACTCTCTAAGGGGTTTTTCGGGGTGCTGAACACGAATCTGAAGTCCTTTTTTCGATAAAACGCTTCCTTCATGGTTATTTTCGCGTTTTTTCATCAAAATTGCTCAAAAATAAACTCTGTTTAATCGCTTTCAAACCTACTCTCTAAGGGGTTTTTCGGGGTGCTGAACACGAATCTGAGTCCTTTTTTCGATAAAACGCTTCCTTCATGGTTATTTTCGCGTTTTTTCATCAAAATTGCTCAAAAATAAACTCTGTTTAATCGCTTTCAAACCTACTCTCTAAGGGGTTTTTCGGGGTGCTGAACACGAATCTGAAGTCCTTTTTTCGATAAAACGCTTCCTTCATGGTTATTTTCGCGTTTTTTCATCAAAATTGCTCAAAAATAAACTCTGTTTAATCGCTTTCAAACCTACTCTCTAAGGGGTTTTTCGGGGTGCTGAACACGAATCTGAAGTCCTTTTTTCGATAAAACGCTTCCTTCATGGTTATTTTCGCGTTTTTTCATCAAAATTGCTCAAAAATAAACTCTGTTTAATCGCTTTCAAACCTACTCTCTAAGGGGTTTTTCGGGGTGCTGAACACGAATCTGAAGTCCTTTTTTCGATAAAACGCTTCCTTCATGGTTATTTTCGCGTTTTTTCATCAAAATTGCTCAAAAATAAACTCTGTTTAATCGCTTTCAAACCTACTCTCTAAGGGGTTTTTCGGGGTGCTGAACACGAATCTGAAGTCCTTTTTTCGATAAAACGCTTCCTTCATGGTTATTTTCGCGTTTTTTCATCAAAATTGCTCAAAAATAAACTCTGTTTAATCGCTTTCAAACCTACTCTCTAAGGGGTTTTTCGGGGTGCTGAACACGAATCTGAAGTCCTTTTTTCGATAAAACGCTTCCTTCATGGTTATTTTCGCGTTTTTTCATCAAAATTGCTCAAAAATAAACTCTGTTTAATCGCTTTCAAACCTACTCTCTAAGGGGTTTTTCGGGGTGCTGAACACGAATCTGAAGTCCTTTTTTCGATAAAACGCTTCCTTCATGGTTATTTTCGCGTTTTTTCATCAAAATTGCTCAAAAATAAACTCTGTTTAATCGCTTTCAAACCTACTCTCTAAGGGGTTTTTCGGGGTGCTGAACACGAATCTGAAGTCCTTTTTTCGATAAAACGCTTCCTTCTTCATGGTTATTTTCGCGTTTTTTCATCAAAATTGCTCAAAAATAAACTCTGTTTAATCGCTTTCAAACCTACTCTCTAAGGGGTCTTTCGGGGTGCTGAACACGAATCTGAAGTCCTTTTTTCGATAAAACGCTTCCTTCATGGTTATTTTCGCGTTTTTTCATCAAAATTGCTCAAAAATAAACTCTGTTTAATCGCTTTCAAACCTACTCTCTAAGGGGTTTTTCGGGGTGCTGAACACGAATCTGAAGTCCTTTTTTCGATAAAACGCTTCCTTCATGGTTATTTTCGCGTTTTTTCATCAAAATTGCTCAAAAATAAACTCTGTTTAATCGCTTTCAAACCTACTCTCTAAGGGGTTTTTCGGGGTGCTGAACACGAATCTGAAGTCCTTTTTTCGATAAAACGCTTCCTTCATGGTTATTTTCGCGTTTTTTCATCAAAATTGCTCAAAAATAAACTCTGTTTAATCGCTTTCAAACCTACTCTCTAAGGGGTTTTTCGGGGTGCTGAACACGAATCTGAAGTCCTTTTTTCGATAAAACGCTTCCTTCATGGTTATTTTCGCGTTTTTTCATCAAAATTGTTCAAAAATAAACTCTGTTTAATCGCTTTCAAACCTACTCTCTAAGGGGTTTTTCGGGGTGCTGAACACGAATCTGAAGTCCTTTTTTCGATAAAACGCTTCCTTCATGGTTATTTTCGCGTTTTTTCATCAAAATTGCTCAAAAATAAACTCTGTTTAATCGCTTTCAAACCTACTCTCTAAGGGGTTTTTCGGGGTGCTGAACACGAATCTGAAGTCCTTTTTTCGATAAAACGCTTCCTTCATGGTTATTTTCGCGTTTTTTCATCAAAATTGCTCAAAAATAAACTCTGTTTAATCGCTTTCAAACCTACTCTCTAAGGGGTTTTTCGGGGTGCTGAACACGAATCTGAAGTCCTTTTTTCGATAAAACGCTTCCTTCATGGTTATTTTCGCGTTTTTTCATCAAAATTGCTCAAAAATAAACTCTGTTTAATCGCTTTCAAACCTACTCTCTAAGGGGTTTTTCGGGGTGCTGAACACGAATCTGAAGTCCTTTTTTCGATAAAACGCTTCCTTCATGGTTATTTTCGCGTTTTTTCATCAAAATTGCTCAAAAATAAACTCTGTTTAATCGCTTTCAAACCTACTCTCTAAGGGGTTTTTCGGGGTGCTGAACACGAATCTGAAGTCCTTTTTTCGATAAAACGCTTCCTTCATGGTTATTTTCGCGTTTTTTCATCAAAATTGCTCAAAAATAAACTCTGTTTAATCGCTTTCAAACCTACTCTCTAGGGGGTCTTTCGGGGTGCTGAACACGAATCTGAAGTCCTTTTTTCGATAAAACGCTTCCTTCATGGTTATTTTCGCGTTTTTTCATCAAAATTGCTCAAAAATAAACTCTGTTTAATCGCTTTCAAACCTACTCTCTAAGGGGTTTTTCGGGGTGCTGAACACGAATCTGAAGTCCTTTTTTCGATAAAACGCTTCCTTCATGGTTATTTTCGCGTTTTTTCATCAAAATTGCTCAAAAATAAACTCTGTTTAATCGCTTTCAAACCTACTCTCTAAGGGGTTTTTCGGGGTGCTGAACACGAATCTGAAGTCCTTTTTTCGATAAAACGCTTCCTTCATGGTTATTTTCGCGTTTTTTCATCAAAATTGCTCAAAAATAAACTCTGTTTAATCGCTTTCAAACCTACTCTCTAAGGGGTTTTCGGGGTGCTGAACACGAATCTGAAGTCCTTTTTTCGATAAAACGCTTCCTTCATGGTTATTTTCGCGTTTTTTCATCAAAATTGCTCAAAAATAAACTCTGTTTAATCGCTTTCAAACCTACTCTCTAAGGGGTTTTTCGGGGTGCTGAACACGAATCTGAAGTCCTTTTTTCGATAAAACGCTTCCTTCATGGTTATTTTCGCGTTTTTTCATCAAAATTGCTCAAAAATAAACTCTGTTTAATCGCTTTCAAACCTACTCTCTAAGGGGTTTTCGGGGTGCTGAACACGAATCTGAAGTCCTTTTTTCGATAAAACGCTTCCTTCATGGTTATTTTCGCGTTTTTTCATCAAAATTGCTCAAAAATAAACTCTGTTTAATCGCTTTCAAACCTACTCTCTAAGGGGTTTTTCGGGGTGCTGAACACGAATCTGAAGTCCTTTTTTCGATAAAACGCTTTTCATGGTTATTTTCGCGTTTTTTCATCAAAATTGCTCAAAAATAAACTCTGTTTAATCGCTTTCAAACCTACTCTCTAAGGGGTTTTTCGGGGTGATGATCACGAATCTGAAGTCCTTTTTTCGATAAAACGCTTCCTTCATGGTTATTTTCGCGTTTTTTCATCAAAATTGCTCAAAAATAAACTCTGTTTAATCGCTTTCAAACCTACTCTCTAAGGGGTTTTCGGGGTGCTGAACACGAATCTGAAGTCCTTTTTTCGATAAAACGCTTCCTTCATGGTTATTTTCGCGTTTTTTCATCAAAATTGCTCAAAAATAAACTCTGTTTAATCGCTTTCAAACCTACTCTCTAAGGGGTTTTTCGGGGTGCTGAACACGAATCTGAAGTCCTTTTTTCGATAAAACGCTTCCTTCATGGTTATTTTCGCGTTTTTTCATCAAAATTGCTCAAAAATAAACTCTGTTTAATCGCTTTCAAACCTACTCTCTAAGGGGTTTTTCGGGGTGCTGAACACGAATCTGAAGTCCTTTTTTCGATAAAACGCTTCCTTCATGGTTATTTTCGCGTTTTTTCATCAAAATTGCTCAAAAATAAACTCTGTTTAATCTCTTTCAAACCTACTCTCTAGGGGGTCTTTCGGGGTGCTGAACACGAATCTGAAGTCCTTTTTTCGATAAAACGCTTCCTTCATGGTTATTTTCGCGTTTTTTCATCAAAATTGTTCAAAAATAAACTCTGTTTAATCGCTTTCAAACCTACTCTCTAAGGGGTTTTTCGGGGTGCTGAACACGAATCTGAAGTCCTTTTTTCGATAAAACGCTTCCTTCATGGTTATTTTCGCGTTTTTTCATCAAAATTGCTCAAAAATAAACTCTGTTTAATCGCTTCAAACCTACTCTCTAATGGGTTTTTCGGGGTCAAACCTACTCTCTAAGGGGTTTTTCGGGGTGCTGAACACGAATCTGAAGTCCTTTTTTCGATAAAACGCTTCCTTCATGGTTATTTTCGCGTTTTTTCATCAAAATTGCTCAAAAATAAACTCTGTTTAATCGCTTTCAAACCTACTCTCTAAGGGGTTTTCGGGGTGCTGAACACGAATCTGAAGTCCTTTTTTCGATAAAACGCTTCCTTCATGGTTATTTTCGCGTTTTTTCATCAAAATTGCTCAAAAATAAACTCTGTTTAATCGCTTTCAAACCTACTCTCTAAGGGGTTTTCGGGGTGCTGAACACGAATCTGAAGTCCTTTTTTCGATAAAACGCTTCCTTCATGGTTATTTTCGCGTTTTTTCATCAAAATTGCTCAAAAATAAACTCTGTTTAATCGCTTTCAAACCTACTCTCTAAGGGGTTTTTCGGGGTGCTGAACACGAATCTGAAGTCCTTTTTTCGATAAAACGCTTCCTTCATGGTTATTTTCGCGTTTTTTCATCAAAATTGCTCAAAAATAAACTCTGTTTAATCGCTTTCAAACCTACTCTCTAAGGGGTCTTTCGGGGTGCTGAACACGAATCTGAAGTCCTTTTTTCGATAAAACGCTTCCTTCATGGTTATTTTCGCGTTTTTTCATCAAAATTGCTCAAAAATAAACTCTGTTTAATCGCTTTCAAACCTACTCTCTAAGGGGTTTTCGGGGTGCTGAACACGAATCTGAAGTCCTTTTTTCGATAAAACGCTTCCTTCATGGTTATTTTCGCGTTTTTTCATCAAAATTGCTCAAAAATAAACTCTGTTTAATCGCTTTCAAACCTACTCTCTAAGGGGTTTTTCGGGGTGCTGAACACGAATCTGAAGTCCTTTTTTCGATAAAACGCTTCCTTCATGGTTATTTTCGCGTTTTTTCATCAAAATTGCTCAAAAATAAACTCTGTTTAATCTCTTTCAAACCTACTCTCTAGGGGGTCTTTCGGGGTGCTGACACGAATCTGAAGTCCTTTTTTCGATAAAACGCTTCCTTCATGGTTATTTTCGCGTTTTTTCATCAAAATTGCTCAAAAATAAACTCTGTTTAATCGCTTTCAAACCTACTCTCTAATAAAACGCTTCCTTCATGGTTATTTTCGCGTTTTTTCATCAAAATTGCTCAAAAATAAACTCTGTTTAATCGCTTTCAAACCTACTCTCTAAGGGGTTTTCGGGGTGCTGAACACGAATCTGAAGTCCTTTTTTCGATAAAACGCTTCCTTCATGGTTATTTTCGCGTTTTTTCATCAAAATTGCTCAAAAATAAACTCTGTTTAATCGCTTTCAAACCTACTCTCTAAGGGGTTTTCGGGGTGCTGAACACGAATCTGAAGTCCTTTTTTCGATAAAACGCTTCCTTCATGGTTATTTTCGCGTTTTTTCATCAAAATTGCTCAAAAATAAACTCTGTTTAATCGCTTTCAAACCTACTCTCTAAGGGGTTTTTCGGGGTGCTGAACACGAATCTGAAGTCCTTTTTTCGATAAAACGCTTCCTTCATGGTTATTTTCGCGTTTTTTCATCAAAATTGCTCAAAAATAAACTCTGTTTAATCGCTTTCAAACCTACTCTCTAAGGGGTTTTCGGGGTGCTGAACACGAATCTGAAGTCCTTTTTTCGATAAAACGCTTCCTTCATGGTTATTTTCGCGTTTTTTCATCAAAATTGCTCAAAAATAAACTCTGTTTAATCGCTTTCAAACCTACTCTCTAAGGGGTTTTTCGGGGTGCTGAACACGAATCTGAAGTCCTTTTTCGATAAAACGCTTCCTTCATGGTTATTTTCGCGTTTTTTCATCAAAATTGCTCAAAAATAAACTCTGTTTAATCGCTTTCAAACCTACTCTCTAAGGGGTTTTTCGGGGTGCTGAACACGAATCTGAAGTCCTTTTTCGATAAAACGCTTCCTTCATGGTTATTTTCGCGTTTTTTCATCAAAATTGCTCAAAAATAAACTCTGTTTAATCGCTTTCAAACCTACTCTCTAAGGGGTTTTTCGGGGTGCTGAACACGAATCTGAAGTCCTTTTTTCGATAAAACGCTTCCTTCATGGTTATTTTCGCGTTTTTTCATCAAAATTGCTCAAAAATAAACTCTGTTTAATCGCTTTCAAACCTACTCTCTAAGGGGTTTTTCGGGGTGCTGAACACGAATCTGAAGTCCTTTTTTCGATAAAACGCTTCCTTCATGGTTATTTTCGCGTTTTTTCATCAAAATTGCTCAAAAATAAACTCTGTTTAATCGCTTTCAAACCTACTCTCTAGGGGTTTTTCGGGGTGCTGAACACGAATCTGAAGTCCTTTTTTCGATAAAACGCTTCCTTCATGGTTATTTTCGCGTTTTTTCATCAAAATTGCTCAAAAATAAACTCTGTTTAATCGCTTTCAAACCTACTCTCTAAGGGGTTTTTCGGGGTGCTGAACACGAATCTGAAGTCCTTTTTCGATAAAACGCTTCCTTCATGGTTATTTTCGCGTTTTTTCATCAAAATTGCTCAAAAATAAACTCTGTTTAATCGCTTTCAAACCTACTCTCTAAGGGGTTTTCGGGGTGCTGAACACGAATCTGAAGTCCTTTTTTCGATAAAACGCTTCCTTCATGGTTATTTTCGCGTTTTTTCATCAAAATTGCTCAAAAATAAACTCTGTTTAATCGCTTTCAAACCTACTCTCTAAGGGGTTTTTCGGGGTGCTGAACACGAATCTGAAGTCCTTTTTTCGATAAAACGCTTCCTTCATGGTTATTTTCGCGTTTTTTCATCAAAATTGCTCAAAAATAAACTCTGTTTAATCGCTTTCAAACCTACTCTCTAGGGGGTCTTTCGGGGTGCTGTGCTGAACACGAATCTGAAGTCCTTTTTTCGATAAAACGCTTCCTTCATGGTTATTTTCGCGTTTTTTCATCAAAATTGCTCAAAAATAAACTCTGTTTAATCGCTTTCAAACCTACTCTAAGGGGTTTTTCGGGGTGCTGAACACGAATCTGAAGTCCTTTTTTCGATAAAACGCTTCCTTCATGGTTATTTTCGCGTTTTTTCATCAAAATTGCTCAAAAATAAACTCTGTTTAATCGCTTTCAAACCTACTCTCTAAGGGGTTTTTCGGGGTGCTGAACACGAATCTGAAGTCCTTTTTTCGATAAAACGCTTCCTTCATGGTTATTTTCGCGTTTTTTCATCAAAATTGCTCAAAAATAAACTCTGTTTAATCGCTTTCAAACCTACTCTCTAAGGGGTTTTTCGGGGTGCTGAACACGAATCTGAAGTCCTTTTTCGATAAAACGCTTCCTTCATGGTTATTTTCGCGTTTTTTCATCAAAATTGCTCAAAAATAAACTCTGTTTAATCGCTTTCAAACCTACTCTCTAAGGGGTTTTTCGGGGTGCTGAACACGAATCTGAAGTCCTTTTTTCGATAAAACGCTTCCTTCATGGTTATTTTCGCGTTTTTTTCATCAAAATTGCTAAAAAATAAACTCTGTTTAATCGCTTTCAAACCTACTCTCTAAGGGGTTTTTCGGGGTGCTGAACACGAATCTGAAGTCCTTTTTTCGATAAAACGCTTCCTTCATGGTTATTTTCGCGTTTTTTCATCAAAATTGCTCAAAAATAAACTCTGTTTAATCGCTTTCAAACCTACTCTCTAAGGGGTTTTTCGGGTGCTGAACACGAATCTGAAGTCCTTTTTTCGATAAAACGCTTCCTTCATGGTTATTTTCGCGTTTTTTCATCAAAATTGCTCAAAAATAAACTCTCTTTAATCGCTTTCAAACCTACTCTCTAAGGGGTTTTTCGGGGTGCTGAACACGAATCTGAAGTCCTTTTTTCGATAAAACGCTTCCTTCATGGTTATTTTCGCGTTTTTTCATCAAAATTGCTCAAAAATAAACTCTGTTTAATCGCTTTCAAACCTACTCTCTAAGGGGTTTTTCGGGGTGCTGAACACGAATCTGAAGTCCTTTTTCCGATAAAACGCTTCCTTCATGGTTATTTTCGCGTTTTTTCATCAAAATTGCTCAAAAATAAACTCTGTTTAATCGCTTTCAAACCTACTCTCTAAGGGTTTTTCGGGGTGCTGAACACGAATCTGAAGTCCTTTTTTCGATAAAACGCTTCCTTCATGGTTATTTTCGCGTTTTTTCATCAAAATTGCTCAAAAATAAACTCTGTTTAATCGCTTTCAAACCTACTCTCTAAGGGGTTTTTCGGGGTGCTGAACACGAATCTGAAAGTCCTTTTTTCGATAAAATGCTTCCTTCATGGTTATTTTCGCGTTTTTTCATCAAAATTGCTCAAAATAAATCCTGTTTAATCGCTTTCAAACCTACTCTCTAAGGGGTTTTCGGGGTGCTGAACACGAATCTGAAGTCCTTTTTTCGATAAAACGCTTCCTTCATGGTTATTTTCGCGTTTTTTCATCAAAATTGCTCAAAAATAAACTCTGTTTAATCGCTTTCAAACCTACTCTCTAAGGGGTTTTTCGGGGTGCTGAACACGAATCTGAAGTCCTTTTTTCGATAAAACGCTTCCTTCATGGTTATTTTCGCGTTTTTTCATCAAAATTGCTCAAAAATAAACTCTGTTTAATCGCTTTCAAACCTACTCTCTAAGGGGTTTTTCGGGGTGCTGAACACGAATCTGAAGTCCTTTTTTCGATAAAACGCTTCCTTCATGGTTATTTTCGCGTTTTTTCATCAAAATTGCTCAAAAATAAACTCTGTTTAATCGCTTTCAAACCTACTCTCTAAGGGGTTTTTCGGGGTGCTGAACACGAATCTGAAGTCCTTTTTTCGATAAAACGCTTCCTTCATGGTTATTTTCGCGTTTTTTCATCAAAATTGCTCAAAAATAAACTCTGTTTAATCGCTTTCAAACCTACTCTCTAAGGGGTTTTTCGGGGTGCTGAACACGAATAATCGCTCCCTTTTTCGATAAAACGTCTTCATGGTTATTTTCGCGTTTTTTCATCAAAATTGAACACGAATCTGAAGTCCTTTTTTCGATAAAACGCTTCCTTCATGGTTATTTTCGCGTTTTTTCATCAAAATTGCTCAAAAATAAACTCTGTTTAATCGCTTTCAAACCTACTCTCTAAGGGGTTTTTCGGGGTGCTGAACACGAATCTGAAGTCCTTTTTTCGATAAAAC
The DNA here is from genome assembly GCA_031894815.1 of Creontiades dilutus. Lineage (NCBI taxonomy): Eukaryota > Metazoa > Arthropoda > Insecta > Hemiptera > Miridae > Creontiades > Creontiades dilutus. The sequence goes on along the minus strand of JAVIWC010005443.1, from coordinate 43,501 downwards.
GCTTCCTTCATGGTTATTTTCGCGTTTTTTCATCAAAATTGCTCAAAAATAAACTCTGTTTAATCGCTTTCAAACCTACTCTCTAAGGGGTTTTTCGGGGTGCTGAACACGAATCTGAAGTCCTTTTTTCGATAAAACGCTTCCTTCATGGTTATTTTCGCGTTTTTTCATCAAAATTGCTCAAAAATAAACTCTGTTTAATCGCTTTCAAACCTACTCTCTAAGGGGTTTTTCGGGGTGCTGAACACGAATCTGAAGTCCTTTTTTCGATAAAACGCTTCCTTCATGGTTATTTTCGCGTTTTTTCATCAAAATTGCTCAAAAATAAACTCTGTTTAATCGCTTTCAAACCTACTCTCTAAGGGGTTTTTCGGGGTGCTGAACACGAATCTGAAGTCCTTTTTTCGATAAAACGCTTCCTTCATGGTTATTTTCGCGTTTTTTCATCAAAATTGCTCAAAAATAAACTCTGTTTAATCGCTTTCAAACCTACTCTCTAAGGGGTTTTTCGGGGTGCTGAACACGAATCTGAAGTCCTTTTTTCGATAAAACGCTTCCTTCATGGTTATTTTCGCGTTTTTTCATCAAAATTGCTCAAAAATAAACTCTGTTTAATCGCTTTCAAACCTACTCTCTAAGGGGTTTTTCGGGGTGCTGAACACGAATCTGAAGTCCTTTTTTCGATAAAACGCTTCCTTCATGGTTATTTTCGCGTTTTTTCATCAAAATTGCTCAAAAATAAACTCTGTTTAATCGCTTTCAAACCTACTCTCTAAGGGGTTTTTCGGGGTGCTGAACACGAATCTGAAGTCCTTTTTTCGATAAAACGCTTCCTTCATGGTTATTTTCGCGTTTTTTCATCAAAATTGCTCAAAAATAAACTCTGTTTAATCGCTTTCAAACCTACTCTCTAAGGGGTTTTTCGGGGTGCTGAACACGAATCTGAAGTCCTTTTTTCGATAAAACGCTTCCTTCATGGTTATTTTCGCGTTTTTTCATCAAAATTGCTCAAAAATAAACTCTGTTTAATCGCTTTCAAACCTACTCTCTAAGGGGTTTTTCGGGGTGCTGAACACGAATCTGAAGTCCTTTTTTCGATAAAACGCTTCCTTCATGGTTATTTTCGCGTTTTTTCATCAAAATTGCTCAAAAATAAACTCTGTTTAATCGCTTTCAAACCTACTCTCTAAGGGGTTTTTCGGGGTGCTGAACACGAATCTGAAGTCCTTTTTTCGATAAAACGCTTCCTTCATGGTTATTTTCGCGTTTTTTCATCAAAATTGCTCAAAAATAAACTCTGTTTAATCGCTTTCAAACCTACTCTCTAAGGGGTTTTTCGGGGTGCTGAACACGAATCTGAAGTCCTTTTTTCGATAAAACGCTTCCTTCATGGTTATTTTCGCGTTTTTTCATCAAAATTGCTCAAAAATAAACTCTGTTTAATCGCTTTCAAACCTACTCTCTAAGGGGTTTTTCGGGGTGCTGAACACGAATCTGAAGTCCTTTTTTCGATAAAACGCTTCCTTCATGGTTATTTTCGCGTTTTTTCATCAAAATTGCTCAAAAATAAACTCTGTTTAATCGCTTTCAAACCTACTCTCTAAGGGGTTTTTCGGGGTGCTGAACACGAATCTGAAGTCCTTTTTTCGATAAAACGCTTCCTTCATGGTTATTTTCGCGTTTTTTCATCAAAATTGCTCAAAAATAAACTCTGTTTAATCGCTTTCAAACCTACTCTCTAAGGGGTTTTTCGGGGTGCTGAACACGAATCTGAAGTCCTTTTTTCGATAAAACGCTTCCTTCATGGTTATTTTCGCGTTTTTTCATCAAAATTGCTCAAAAATAAACTCTGTTTAATCGCTTTCAAACCTACTCTCTAAGGGGTTTTTCGGGGTGCTGAACACGAATCTGAAGTCCGCGTTTTTTCGATAAAACGCTTCCTTCATGGTTATTTTCGCGTTTTTTTCGCGTTTTTTCATCAAAATTGCTCAAAAATAAACTCTGTTTAATCGCTTTCAAACCTACTCTCTAAGGGGTTTTTCGGGGTGCTGAACACGAATCTGAAGTCCTTTTTTCGATAAAACGCTTCCTTCATGGTTATTTTCGCGTTTTTTCATCAAAATTGCTCAAAAATAAACTCTGTTTAATCGCTTTCAAACCTACTCTCTAAGGGGTTTTTCGGGGTGCTGAACACGAATCTGAAGTCCTTTTTTCGATAAAACGCTTCCTTCATGGTTATTTTCGCGTTTTTTCATCAAAATTGCTCAAAAATAAACTCTGTTTAATCGCTTTCAAACCTACTCTCTAAGGGGTTTTTCGGGGTGCTGAACACGAATCTGAAGTCCTTTTTTCGATAAAACGCTTCCTTCATGGTTATTTTCGCGTTTTTTCATCAAAATTGCTCAAAAATAAACTCTGTTTAATCGCTTTCAAACCTACTCTCTAAGGGGTTTTTCGGGGTGCTGAACACGAATCTGAAGTCCTTTTTTCGATAAAACGCTTCCTTCATGGTTATTTTCGCGTTTTTTCATCAAAATTGCTCAAAAATAAACTCTGTTTAATCGCTTTCAAACCTACTCTCTAAGGGGTTTTTCGGGGTGCTGAACACGAATCTGAAGTCCTTTTTTCGATAAAACGCTTCCTTCATGGTTATTTTCGCGTTTTTTCATCAAAATTGCTCAAAAATAAACTCTGTTTAATCGCTTTCAAACCTACTCTCTAAGGGGTTTTTCGGGGTGCTGAACACGAATCTGAAGTCCTTTTTTCGATAAAACGCTTCCTTCATGGTTATTTTCGCGTTTTTTCATCAAAATTGCTCAAAAATAAACTCTGTTTAATCGCTTTCAAACCTACTCTCTAAGGGGTTTTTCGGGGTGCTGAACACGAATCTGAAGTCCTTTTTTCGATAAAACGCTTCCTTCATGGTTATTTTCGCGTTTTTTCATCAAAATTGCTCAAAAATAAACTCTGTTTAATCGCTTTCAAACCTACTCTCTAAGGGGTTTTTCGGGGTGCTGAACACGAATCTGAAGTCCTTTTTTCGATAAAACGCTTCCTTCATGGTTATTTTCGCGTTTTTTCATCAAAATTGCTCAAAAATAAACTCTGTTTAATCGCTTTCAAACCTACTCTCTAAGGGGTTTTTCGGGGTGCTGAACACGAATCTGAAGTCCTTTTTTCGATAAAACGCTTCCTTCATGGTTATTTTCGCGTTTTTTCATCAAAATTGCTCAAAAATAAACTCTGTTTAATCGCTTTCAAACCTACTCTCTAAGGGGTTTTTCGGGGTGCTGAACACGAATCTGAAGTCCTTTTTTCGATAAAACGCTTCCTTCATGGTTATTTTCGCGTTTTTTCATCAAAATTGCTCAAAAATAAACTCTGTTTAATCGCTTTCAAACCTACTCTCTAAGGGGTTTTTCGGGGTGCTGAACACGAATCTGAAGTCCTTTTTTCGATAAAACGCTTCCTTCATGGTTATTTTCGCGTTTTTTCATCAAAATTGCTCAAAAATAAACTCTGTTTAATCGCTTTCAAACCTACTCTCTAAGGGGTTTTTCGGGGTGCTGAACACGAATCTGAAGTCCTTTTTTCGATAAAACGCTTCCTTCATGGTTATTTTCGCGTTTTTTCATCAAAATTGCTCAAAAATAAACTCTGTTTAATCGCTTTCAAACCTACTCTCTAAGGGGTTTTTCGGGGTGCTGAACACGAATCTGAAGTCCTTTTTTCGATAAAACGCTTCCTTCATGGTTATTTTCGCGTTTTTTCATCAAAATTGCTCAAAAATAAACTCTGTTTAATCGCTTTCAAACCTACTCTCTAAGGGGTTTTTCGGGGTGCTGAAACCGAATCTGAAGTCCTTTTTTCGATAAAACGCTTCCTTCATGGTTATTTTCGCGTTTTTTCATCAAAATTGCTCAAAAATAAACTCTGTTTAATCGCTTTCAAACCTACTCTAAGGGGTTTTTCGGGGTGCTGAACACGAATCTGAAGTCCTTTTTTCGATAAAACGCTTCCTTCATGGTTATTTTCGCGTTTTTTCATCAAAATTGCTCAAAAATAAACTCTGTTTAATCGCTTTCAAACCTACTCTCTAAGGGGTTTTTCGGGGTGCTGAACACGAATCTGAAGTCCTTTTTTCGATAAAACGCTTCCTTCATGGTTATTTTCGCGTTTTTTCATCAAAATTGCTCAAAAATAAACTCTGTTTAATCGCTTTCAAACCTACTCTCTAAGGGGTTTTTCGGGGTGCTGAACACGAATCTGAAGTCCTTTTTTCGATAAAACGCTTCCTTCATGGTTATTTTCGCGTTTTTTCATCAAAATTGCTCAAAAATAAACTCTGTTTAATCGCTTTCAAACCTACTCTCTAAGGGTTTTTCGGGGTGCTGAACACGAATCTGAAGTCCTTTTTTCGATAAAACGCTTCCTTCATGGTTATTTTCGCGTTTTTTCATCAAAATTGCTCAAAAATAAACTCTGTTTAATCGCTTTCAAACCTACTCTCTAAGGGGTTTTTCGGGGTGCTGAACACGAATCTGAAGTCCTTTTTTCGATAAAACGCTTCCTTCATGGTTATTTTCGCGTTTTTTCATCAAAATTGCTCAAAAATAAACTCTGTTTAATCGCTTTCAAACCTACTCTCTAAGGGGTTTTTCGGGGTGCTGAACACGAATCTGAAGTCCTTTTTTCGATAAAACGCTTCCTTCATGGTTATTTTCGCGTTTTTTCATCAAAATTGCTCAAAAATAAACTCTGTTTAATCGCTTTCAAACCTACTCTCTAAGGGGTTTTTCGGGGTGCTGAACACGAATCTGAAGTCCTTTTTTCGATAAAACGCTTCCTTCATGGTTATTTTCGCGTTTTTTCATCAAAATTGCTCAAAAATAAACTCTGTTTAATCGCTTTCAAACCTACTCTCTAAGGGGTTTTTCGGGGTGCTGAACACGAATCTGAAGTCCTTTTTTCGATAAAACGCTTCCTTCATGGTTATTTTCGCGTTTTTTCATCAAAATTGCTCAAAAATAAACTCTGTTTAATCGCTTTCAAACCTACTCTCTAAGGGGTTTTTCGGGGTGCTGAACACGAATCTGAAGTCCTTTTTTCGATAAAACGCTTCCTTCATGGTTATTTTCGCGTTTTTTCATCAAAATTGCTCAAAAATAAACTCTGTTTAATCGCTTTCAAAACCTACTCTCTAAGGGGTTTTTCGGGGTGCTGAACACGAATCTGAAGTCCTTTTTTCGATAAAACGCTTCCTTCATGGTTATTTTCGCGTTTTTTCATCAAAATTGCTCAAAAATAAACTCTGTTTAATCGCTTTCAAACCTACTCTCTAAGGGGTTTTTCGGGGTGCTGAACACGAATCTGAAGTCCTTTTTTCGATAAAACGCTTCCTTCATGGTTATTTTCGCGTTTTTTCATCAAAATTGCTCAAAAATAAACTCTGTTTAATCGCTTTCAAACCTACTCTCTAAGGGGTTTTTCGGGGTGCTGAACACGAATCTGAAGTCCTTTTTTCGATAAAACGCTTCCTTCATGGTTATTTTCGCGTTTTTTCATCAAAATTGCTCAAAAATAAACTCTGTTTAATCGCTTTCAAACCTACTCTCTAAGGGGTTTTTCGGGGTGCTGAACACGAATCTGAAGTCCTTTTTTCGATAAAACGCTTCCTTCATGGTTATTTTCGCGTTTTTTCATCAAAATTGCTCAAAAATTAACTCTGTTTAATCGCTTTCAAACCTACTCTCTAAGGGGTTTTTCGGGGTGCTGAACACGAATCTGAAGTCCTTTTTTCGATAAAACGCTTCCTTCATGGTTATTTTCGCGTTTTTTCATCAAAATTGCTCAAAAATTAACTCTGTTTAATCGCTTTCAAACCTACTCTCTAAGGGGTTTTTCGGGGTGCTGAACACGAATCTGAAGTCCTTTTTTCGATAAAACGCTTCCTTCATGGTTATTTTCGCGTTTTTTCATCAAAATTGCTCAAAAATAAACTCTGTTTAATCGCTTTCAAACCTACTCTCTAAGGGGTTTTTCGGGGTGCTGAACACGAATCTGAAGTCCTTTTTCGATAAAACGCTTCCTTCATGGTTATTTTCGCGTTTTTTCATCAAAATTGCTCAAAAATTAACTCTGTTTAATCGCTTTCAAACCTACTCTCTAAGGGGTTTTTCGGGGTGCTGAACACGAATCTGAAGTCCTTTTTTCGATAAAACGCTTCCTTCATGGTTATTTTCGCGTTTTTTCATCAAAATTGCTCAAAAATTAACTCTGTTTAATCGCTTTCAAACCTACTCTCTAAGGGGTTTTTCGGGGTGCTGAACACGAATCTGAAGTCCTTTTTTCGATAAAACGCTTCCTTCATGGTTATTTTCGCGTTTTTTCATCAAAATTGCTCAAAAATTAACTCTGTTTAATCGCTTTCAAACCTACTCTCTAAGGGGTTTTTCGGGGTGCTGAACACGAATCTGAAGTCCTTTTTTCGATAAAACGCTTCCTTCATGGTTATTTTCGCGTTTTTTCATCAAAATTGCTCAAAAATTAACTCTGTTTAATCGCTTTCAAACCTACTCTCTAAGGGGTTTTTCGGGGTGCTGAACACGAATCTGAAGTCCTTTTTCGATAAAACGCTTCCTTCATGGTTATTTTCGCGTTTTTTCATCAAAATTGCTCAAAAATTAACTCTGTTTAATCGCTTTCAAACCTACTCTCTAAGGGGTTTTTCGGGGTGCTGAACACGAATCTGAAGTCCTTTTTTCGATAAAACGCTTCCTTCATGGTTATTTTCGCGTTTTTTCATCAAAATTGCTCAAAAATTAACTCTGTTTAATCGCTTTCAAACCTACTCTCTAAGGGGTTTTTCGGGGTGCTGAACACGAATCTGAAGTCCTTTTTTCGATAAAACGCTTCCTTCATGGTTATTTTCGCGTTTTTTCATCAAAATTGCTCAAAAATTAACTCTGTTTAATCGCTTTCAAACCTACTCTCTAAGGGGTTTTTCGGGGTGCTGAACACGAATCTGAAGTCCTTTTTTCGATAAAACGCTTCCTTCATGGTTATTTTCGCGTTTTTTCATCAAAATTGCTCAAAAATTAACTCTGTTTAATCGCTTTCAAACCTACTCTCTAAGGGGTTTTTCGGGGTGCTGAACACGAATCTGAAGTCCTTTTTTCGATAAAACGCTTCCTTCATGGTTATTTTCGCGTTTTTTCATCAAAATTGCTCAAAAATTAACTCTGTTTAATCGCTTTCAAACCTACTCTCTAAGGGGTTTTTCGGGGTGCTGAACACGAATCTGAAGTCCTTTTTTCGATAAAACGCTTCCTTCATGGTTATTTTCGCGTTTTTTCATCAAAATTGCTCAAAAATTAACTCTGTTTAATCGCTTTCAAACCTACTCTCTAAGGGGTTTTTCGGGGTGCTGAACACGAATCTGAAGTCCTTTTTCGATAAAACGCTTCCTTCATGGTTATTTTCGCGTTTTTTCATCAAAATTGCTCAAAAATTAACTCTGTTTAATCGCTTTCAAACCTACTCTCTAAGGGGTTTTTCGGGGTGCTGAACACGAATCTGAAGTCCTTTTTTCGATAAAACGCTTCCTTCATGGTTATTTTCGCGTTTTTTCATCAAAATTGCTCAAAAATAAACTCTGTTTAATCGCTTTCAAACCTACTCTCTAAGGGGTTTTTCGGGGTGCTGAACACGAATCTGAAGTCCTTTTTTCGATAAAACGCTTCCTTCATGGTTATTTTCGCGTTTTTTCATCAAAATTGCTCAAAAATAAACTCTGTTTAATCGCTTTCAAACCTACTCTCTAAGGGGTTTTTCGGGGTGCTGAACACGAATCTGAAGTCCTTTTTTCGATAAAACGCTTCCTTCATGGTTATTTTCGCGTTTTTTCATCAAAATTGCTCAAAAATAAACTCTGTTTAATCGCTTTCAAACCTACTCTCTAAGGGGTTTTTCGGGGTGCTGAACACGAATCTGAAGTCCTTTTTTCGATAAAACGCTTCCTTCATGGTTATTTTCGCGTTTTTTCATCAAAATTGCTCAAAAATTAACTCTGTTTAATCGCTTTCAAACCTACTCTCTAAGGGGTTTTTCGGGGTGCTGAACACGAATCTGAAGTCCGTTTTTCGATAAAACGCTTCCTTCATGGTTATTTTCGCGTTTTTTCATCAAAATTGCTCAAAAATTAACTCTGTTTAATCGCTTTCAAACCTACTCTCTAAGGGGTTTTTCGGGGTGCTGAACACGAATCTGAAGTCCTTTTTTCGATAAAACGCTTCCTTTCGGGGTGCTGAACACGAATCTGAAGTCCGTTTTTCGATAAAACGCTTCCTTCATGGTTATTTTCGCGTTTTTTCATCAAAATTGCTCAAAAATTAACTCTGTTTAATCGCTTTCAAACCTACTCTCTAAGGGGTTTTTCGGGGTGCTGAACACGAATCTGAAGTCCGTTTTTCGATAAAACGCTTCCTTCATGGTTATTTTCGCGTTTTTTCATCAAAATTGCTCAAAAATTAACTCTGTTTAATCGCTTTCAAACCTACTCTCTAAGGGGTTTTTCGGGGTGCTGAACACGAATCTGAAGTCCGTTTTTCGATAAAACGCTTCCTTCATGGTTATTTTCGCGTTTTTTCATCAAAATTGCTCAAAAATTAACTCTGTTTAATCGCTTTCAAACCTACTCTCTAAGGGGTTTTTCGGGGTGCTGAACACGAATCTGAAGTCCTTTTTTCGATAAAACGCTTCCTTCATGGTTATTTTCGCGTTTTTTCATCAAAATTGCTCAAAAATTAACTCTGTTTAATCGCTTTCAAACCTACTCTCTAAGGGGTTTTTCGGGGTGCTGAACACGAATCTGAAGTCCGTTCTTCGATAAAACGCATTGCTCTGTTTAAAAACCTACTCTCTAAGGGGTTTTTCGGGTGCTGAACACGAATCTGAAGTCCTTTTTTCGATAAAACTGTTTAATCGAATCGATCAAACCTACTCTCTAAGGGGTTTTTCGGGGTGCTGAACACGAATCTGAAGTCCGTTTTTCGATAAAACGCTTCCTTCATGGTTATTTTCGCGTTTTTTCATCAAAATTGCTCAAAAATTAACTCTGTTTAATCGCTTTCAAACCTACTCTCTAAGGGGTTTTTCGGGGTGCTGAACACGAATCTGAAGTCCGTTTTTCGATAAAACGCTTCCTTCATGGTTATTTTCGCGTTTTTTCATCAAAATTGCTCAAAAATAAACTCTGTTTAATCGCTTTCAAACCTACTCTCTAAGGGGTTTTCGGGGTGCTGAACACGAATCTGAAGTCCTTTTTTCGATAAAACGCTTCCTTCATGGTTATTTTCGCGTTTTTTCATCAAAATTGCTCAAAAATAAACTCTGTTTAATCGCTTTCAAACCTACTCTCTAAGGGGTTTTTCGGGGTGCTGAACACGAATCTGAAGTCCGTTTTTCGATAAAACGCTTCCTTCATGGTTATTTTCGCGTTTTTTCATCAAAATTGCTCAAAAATAAACTCTGTTTAATCGCTTTCAAACCTACTCTCTAAGGGGTTTTTCGGGGTGCTGAACACGAATCTGAAGTCCGTTTTTCGATAAAACGCTTCCTTCATGGTTATTTTCGCGTTTTTTCATCAAAATTGCTCAAAAATTAACTCTGTTTAATCGCTTTCAAACCTACTCTCTAAGGGGTTTTTCGGGGTGCTGAACACGAATCTGAAGTCCTTTTTTCGATAAAACGCTTCCTTCATGGTTATTTTCGCGTTTTTTCATCAAAATTGCTCAAAAATGAACTCTGTTTAATCGCTTTCAAACCTACTCTCTAAGGGGTTTTTCGGGGTGCTGAACACGAATCTGAAGTCTTTTTTTCGATAAAACGCTTCCTTCATGGTTATTTTCGCGTTTTTTCATCAAAATTGCTCAAAAATTAACTCTGTTTAATCGATTTCAAACCTACTCTCTAAGGGGTTTTTCGGGTGCTGAACACGGAATCTGAAGTCCTTTTTTCGATAAAACGCTTCCTTCATGGTTATTTTCGCGTTTTTTCATCAAAATTGCTCAAAAATAAACTCTGTTTAATCGCTTTCAAACCTACTCTCTAAGGGGTTTTTCGGGGTGCTGAACACGAATCTGAAGTCCTTTTTCGATAAAACGCTTCCTTCATGGTTATTTTCGCGTTTTTTCATCAAAATTGCTCAAAAATAAACTCTGTTTAATCGCTTTCAAACCTACTCTAAGGGGTTTTCCGGGTGCTGAACACGAATCTGAAGTCCTTTTTTCGATAAAACGCTTCCTTCATGGTTATTTTCGCGTTTTTTCATCAAAATTGCTCAAAAATAAATTCTGTTTAATCGCTTTCAAACCTACTCTCTAAGGGTTTTTCAGGGTTGAACACGAATCTGAAGTCCGTTTTTGATAAAACGCTTCCTTTATGGTTATTTTCGCGTTTTTTCATCAAAATTGCTCAAAAAGTAACTCTGTTTAATCGCTTTCAAACCTACTCTCTAAGGGGTTTTTCGGGGTGCTGAACACGAATCTGAAGTCCTTTTTCGATAAAACGCTTCCTTCATGGTTATTTTCGCGTTTTTTCATCAAAATTGCTCAAAAATCAACTCTGTTTAATCGCTTTCAAACCTACTCTCTAAGGGGTTTTTCGGGGTGCTGAACACGAATCTGAAGTCCTTTTTTCGATAAAACGCTTCCTTCATGGTTATTTTCGCGTTTTTTCATCAAAATTGCTCAAAAATAAACTCTGTTTAATCGCTTTCAAAACCTACTCTCTAAGGGGTTTTTCGGGTGCTGAACACGAATCTGAAGTCCTTTTTCGATAAAACGCTTCCTTCATGGTTATTTTCGCGTTTTTTCATCAAAATTGCTCAAAAATAAACTCTGTTTAATCGCTTTCAAACCTACTCTCTAAGGGGTTTTTCGGGGTGCTGAACACGAATCTGAAGTCCTTTTTTCGATAAAACGCTTCCTTCATGGTTATTTTCGCGTTTTTCATCAAAATTGCTCAAAAATAAACTCTGTTTAATCGCTTTCAAACCTACTCTCTAAGGGGTTTTTCGGGGTGCTGAACACGAATCTGAAGTCCTTTTTTCGATAAAACGCTTCCTTCATGGTTATTTTCGCGTTTTTTCATCAAAATTGCTCATCAAACCTACTCTTAAGGGGTTTTTCGGGGTGCTGAACACGAATCTGAAGTCCTTTTTTCGATAAAACGCTTCCTTCATGGTTATTTTCGCGTTTTTTCATCAAAATTGCTCAAAAATTAACTCTGTTTAATCGCTTTCAAACCTACTCTCTAAGGGGTTTTTCGGGGTGCTGAACACGAATCTGAAGTCCTTTTTCGATAAAACGCTTCCTTCATGGTTATTTTCGCGTTTTTTCATCAAAATTGCTCAAAAATTAACTCTGTTTAATCGCTTTCAAACCTACTCTCTAAGGGGTTTTTCGGGGTGCTGAACACGAATCTGAAGTCCTTTTTCGATAAAACGCTTCCTTCATGGTTATTTTCGCGTTTTTTCATCAAAATTGCTCAAAAATTAACTCTGTTTAATCGCTTTCAAACCTACTCTCTAAGGGGTTTTTCGGGGTGCTGAACACGAATCTGAAGTCCTTTTTTCGATAAAACGTTTCCTTCATGGTTATTTTCGCGTTTTTTCATCAAAATTGCTCAAAAATAAATTCTGTTTAATCGCTTTCAAACCTACTCTCTAAGGGGTTTTTCGGGGTGCTGAACACGAATCTGAAGTCCTTTTTTCGATAAAACGCTTCCTTCATGGTTATTTTCGCGTTTTTTCATCAAAATTGCTCAAAAATAAACTCTGTTTAATCGCTTTCAAACCTACTCTCTAAGGGGTTTTTCGGGGTGCTGAACACGAATCTGAAGTCCTTTTTTCGATAAAACGCTTCCTTCATGGTTATTTTCGCGTTTTTTCATCAAAATTGCTCAAAAATTAACTCTGTTTAATCGCTTTCAAACCTACTCTCTAAGGGGTTTTTCGGGGTGCTGAACACGAATCTGAAGTCCTTTTTTCGATAAAACGCTTCCTTCATGGTTATTTTCGCGTTTTTTCATCAAAATTGCTCAAAAATAAACTCTGTTTAATCGCTTTCAAACCTACTCTCTAAGGGGTTTTTCGGGGTGCTGAACACGAATCTGAAGTCCTTTTTTCGATAAAACGCTTCCTTCATGGTTATTTTCGCGTTTTTTCATCAAAATTGCTCAAAAATAAACTCTGTTTAATCGCTTTCAAACCTACTCTCTAAGGGGTTTTTCGGGGTGCTGAACACGAATCTGAAGTCCTTTTTCGATAAAACGCTTCCTTCATGGTTATTTTCGCGTTTTTTCATCAAAATTGCTCAAAAATTAACTCTGTTTAATCGCTTTCAAACCTACTCTCTAAGGGGTTTTTCGGGGTGCTGAACACGAATCTGAAGTCCTTTTTTCGATAAAACGCTTCCTTCATGGTTATTTTCGCGTTTTTTCATCAAAATTGCTCAAAAATTAACTCTGTTTAATCGCTTTCAAACCTACTCTCTAAGGGGTTTTTCGGGGTGCTGAACACGAATCTGAAGTCCTTTTTTCGATAAAACGCTTCCTTCATGGTTATTTTCGCGTTTTTTCATCAAAATTGCTCAAAAATAAACTCTGTTTAATCGCTTTCAAACCTACTCTCTAAGGGGTTTTTCGGGGTGCTGAACACGAATCTGAAGTCCTTTTTCGATAAAACGCTTCCTTCATGGTTATTTTCGCGTTTTTTCATCAAAATTGCTCAAAAATAAACTCTGTTTAATCGCTTTCAAACCTACTCTCTAAGGGGTTTTTCGGGGTGCTGAACACGAATCTGAAGTCCTTTTTCGATAAAACGCTTCCTTCATGGTTATTTTCGCGTTTTTTCATCAAAATTGCTCAAAAATAAACTCTGTTTAATCGCTTTCAAACCTACTCTCTAAGGGGTTTTTCGGGGTGCTGAACACGAATCTGAAGTCCTTTTTTCGATAAAACGCTTCCTTCATGGTTATTTTCGCGTTTTTTCATCAAAATTGCTCAAAAATAAACTCTGTTTAATCGCTTTCAAACCTACTCTCTAAGGGGTTTTTCGGGGTGCTGAACACGAATCTGAAGTCCTTTTTTCGATAAAACGCTTCCTTCATGGTTATTTTCGCGTTTTTTCATCAAAATTGCTCAAAAATTAACTCTGTTTAATCGCTTTCAAACCTACTCTCTAAGGGGTTTTTCGGGGTGCTGAACACGAATCTGAAGTCCTTTTTTCGATAAAACGCTTCCTTCATGGTTATTTTCGCGTTTTTTCATCAAAATTGCTCAAAAATAAACTCTGTTTAATCGCTTTCAAACCTACTCTCTAAGGGGTTTTTCGGGGTGCTGAACACGAATCTGAAGTCCTTTTTTCGATAAAACGCTTCCTTCATGGTTATTTTCGCGTTTTTTCATCAAAATTGCTCAAAAATAAACTCTGTTTAATCGCTTTCAAACCTACTCTCTAAGGGGTTTTTCGGGGTGCTGAACACGAATCTGAAGTCCTTTTTTCGATAAAACGCTTCCTTCATGGTTATTTTCGCGTTTTTTCATCAAAATTGCTCAAAAATAAACTCTGTTTAATCGCTTTCAAACCTACTCTCTAAGGGGTTTTTCGGGGTGCTGAACACGAATCTGAAGTCCTTTTTCGATAAAACGCTTCCTTCATGGTTATTTTCGCGTTTTTTCATCAAAATTGCTCAAAAATAAACTCTGTTTAATCGCTTTCAAACCTACTCTCTAAGGGGTTTTTCGGGGTGCTGAACACGAATCTGAAGTCCTTTTTTCGATAAAACGCTTCCTTCATGGTTATTTTCGCGTTTTTTCATCAAAATTGCTCAAAAATAAACTCTGTTTAATCGCTTTCAAACCTACTCTCTAAGGGGTTTTTCGGGGTGCTGAACACGAATCTGAAGTCCTTTTTTCGATAAAACGCTTCCTTCATGGTTATTTTCGCGTTTTTTCATCAAAATTGCTCAAAAATAAACTCTGTTTAATCGCTTTCAAACCTACTCTCTAAGGGGTTTTTCGGGGTGCTGAACACGAATCTGAAGTCCTTTTTCGATAAAACGCTTCCTTCATGGTTATTTTCGCGTTTTTTCATCAAAATTGCTCAAAAATTAACTCTGTTTAATCGCTTTCAAACCTACTCTCTAAGGGGTTTTTCGGGGTGCTGAACACGAATCTGAAGTCCTTTTTCGATAAAACGCTTCCTTCATGGTTATTTTCGCGTTTTTTCATCAAAATTGCTCAAAAATAAACTCTGTTTAATCGCTTTCAAACCTACTCTCTAAGGGGTTTTTCGGGGTGCTGAACACGAATCTGAAGTCCTTTTTTCGATAAAACGCTTCCTTCATGGTTATTTTCGCGTTTTTTCATCAAAATTGCTCAAAAATAAATTCTGTTTAATCGCTTTCAAACCTACTCTCTAAGGGGTTTTTCGGGGTGCTGAACACGAATCTGAAGTCCTTTTTTCGATAAAACGCTTCCTTCATGGTTATTTTCGCGTTTTTTCATCAAAATTGCTCAAAAATAAACTCTGTTTAATCGCTTTCAAACCTACTCTCTAAGGGGTTTTTCGGGGTGCTGAACACGAATCTGAAGTCCTTTTTTCGATAAAACGCTTCCTTCATGGTTATTTTCGCGTTTTTTCATCAAAATTGCTCAAAAATAAACTCTGTTTAATCGCTTTCAAACCTACTCTCTAAGGGGTTTTTCGGGGTGCTGAACACGAATCTGAAGTCCTTTTTTCGATAAAACGCTTCCTTCATGGTTATTTTCGCGTTTTTTCATCAAAATTGCTCAAAAATAAATTCTGTTTAATCGCTAGTCCGTTTTTCGATAAAACGCTTCCTTCATGGTTATTTTCGCGTTTTTTCATCAAAATTGCTCAAAAATTAACTCTGTTTAATCGCTTTCAAACCTACTCTCTAAGGGGTTTTTCGGGGTGCTGAACACGAATCTGAAGTCCGTTTTTCGATAAAACGCTTCCTTCATGGTTATTTTCGCGTTTTTTCATCAAAATTGCTCAAAAATAAACTCTGTTTAATCCCTTTCAAACCTACTCTCTAAGGGGTTTTCGGGGTGCTGAACACGAATCTGAAGTCCGTTTTTCGATAAAACGCTTCCTTCATGGTTATTTTCGCGTTTTTTCATCAAAATTGCTCAAAAATTAACTCTGTTTAATCGCTTTCAAACCTACTCTCTAAGGGGTTTTCGGGGTGCTGAACACGAATCTGAAGTCCGTTTTTCGATAAAACGCTTCCTTCATGGTTATTTTCGCGTTTTTTCATCAAAATTGCTCAAAAATTAACTCTGTTTAATCGCTTTCAAACCTACTCTCTAAGGGGTTTTCGGGGTGCTGAACACGAATCTGAAGTCCGTTTTTCGATAAAACGCTTCCTTCATGGTTATTTTCGCGTTTTTTCATCAAAATTGCTCAAAAATTAACTCTGTTTAATCGCTTTCAAACCTACTCTCTAAGGGGTTTTTCGGGGTGCTGAACACGAATCTGAAGTCCGTTTTTCGATAAAACGCTTCCTTCATGGTTATTTTCGCGTTTTTTCATCAAAATTGCTCAAAAATTAACTCTGTTTAATCGCTTTCAAACCTACTCTCTAAGGGGTTTTTCGGGGTGCTGAACACGAATCTGAAGTCCGTTTTTTCGATAAAACGCTTCCTTCATGGTTATTTTCGCGTTTTTTCATCAAAATTGCTCAAAAATTAACTCTGTTTAATCGCTTTCAAACCTACTCTCTAAGGGGTTTTCGGGGTGCTGAACACGAATCTGAAGTCCGTTTTTCGATAAAACGCTTCCTTCATGGTTATTTTCGCGTTTTTTCATCAAAATTGCTCAAAAATTAACTCTGTTTAATCGCTTTCAAACCTACTCTCTAAGGGGTTTTCCAAAAATTAACTCTGTTTAATCGCTTTCAAACCTACTCTCTAAGGGGTTTTTCGGGGTGCTGAACACGAATCTGAAGTCCTTTTTCGATAAAACGCTTCCTTCATGGTTATTTTCGCGTTTTTTCATCAAAATTGCTCAAAAATTAACTCTGTTTAATCGCTTTCAAACCTACTCTCTAAGGGGTTTTTCGGGGTGCTGAACACGAATCTGAAGTCCGTTTTTCGATAAAACGCTTCCTTCATGGTTATTTTCGCGTTTTTTCATCAAAATTGCTCAAAAATTAACTCTGTTTAATCGCTTTCAAACCTACTCTCTAAGGGGTTTTTCGGGGTGCTGAACACGAATCTGAAGTCCGTTTTTCGATAAAACGCTTCCTTCATGGTTATTTTCGCGTTTTTTCATCAAAATTGCTCAAAAATTAACTCTGTTTAATCGCTTTCAAACCTACTCTCTAAGGGGTTTTTCGGGGTGCTGAACACGAATCTGAAGTCCGTTTTTTCGATAAAACGCTTCCTTCATGGTTATTTTCGCGTTTTTTCATCAAAATTGCTCAAAAATTAACTCTGTTTAATCGCTTTCAAACCTACTCTCTAAGGGGTTTTTCGGGGTGCTGAACACGAATCTGAAGTCCGTTTTTCGATAAAACGCTTCCTTCATGGTTATTTTCGCGTTTTTTCATCAAAATTGCTCAAAAATTAACTCTGTTTAATCGCTTTCAAACCTACTCTCTAAGGGGTTTTTCGGGGTGCTGAACACGAATCTGAAGTCCGTTTTTCGATAAAACGCTTCCTTCATGGTTATTTTCGCGTTTTTTCATCAAAATTGCTCAAAAATTAACTCTGTTTAATCGCTTTCAAACCTACTCTCTAAGGGGTTTTCGGGGTGCTGAACACGAATCTGAAGTCCGTTTTTCGATAAAACGCTTCCTTCATGGTTATTTTCGCGTTTTTTCATCAAAATTGCTCAAAAATTAACTCTGTTTAATCGCTTTCAAACCTACTCTCTAAGGGGTTTTTCGGGGTGCTGAACACGAATCTGAAGTCCGTTTTTCGATAAAACGCTTCCTTCATGGTTATTTTCGCGTTTTTTCATCAAAATTGCTCAAAAATTAACTCTGTTTAATCGCTTTCAAACCTACTCTCTAAGGGGTTTTTCGGGGTGCTGAACACGAATCTGAAGTCCGTTTTTCGATAAAACGCTTCCTTCATGGTTATTTTCGCGTTTTTTCATCAAAATTGCTCAAAAATTAACTCTGTTTAATCGCTTTCAAACCTACTCTCTAAGGGGTTTTTCGGGGTGCTGAACACGAATCTGAAGTCCGTTTTTCGATAAAACGCTTCCTTCATGGTTATTTTCGCGTTTTTTCATCAAAATTGCTCAAAAATTAACTCTGTTTAATCGCTTTCAAACCTACTCTCTAAGGGGTTTTTCGGGGTGCTGAACACGAATCTGAAGTCCGTTTTTCGATAAAACGCTTCCTTCATGGTTATTTTCGCGTTTTTTCATCAAAATTGCTCAAAAATTAACTCTGTTTAATCGCTTTCAAACCTACTCTCTAAGGGGTTTTTCGGGGTGCTGAACACGAATCTGAAGTCCGTTTTTCGATAAAACGCTTCCTTCATGGTTATTTTCGCGTTTTTTCATCAAAATTGCTCAAAAATTAACTCTGTTTAATCGCTTTCAAACCTACTCTCTAAGGGGTTTTCGGGGTGCTGAACACGAATCTGAAGTCCGTTTTTTCGATAAAACGCTTCCTTCATGGTTATTTTCGCGTTTTTTCATCAAAATTGCTCAAAAATTAACTCTGTTTAATCGCTTTCAAACCTACTCTCTAAGGGGTTTTTCGGGGTGCTGAACACGAATCTGAAGTCCGTTTTTCGATAAAACGCTTCCTTCATGGTTATTTTCGCGTTTTTTCATCAAAATTGCTCAAAAATTAACTCTGTTTAATCGCTTTCAAACCTACTCTCTAAGGGGTTTTTCGGGGTGCTGAACACGAATCTGAAGTCCGTTTTTCGATAAAACGCTTCCTTCATGGTTATTTTCGCGTTTTTTCATCAAAATTGCTCAAAAATTAACTCTGTTTAATCGCTTTCAAACCTACTCTCTAAGGGGTTTTTCGGGGTGCTGAACACGAATCTGAAGTCCGTTTTTCGATAAAACGCTTCCTTCATGGTTATTTTCGCGTTTTTTCATCAAAATTGCTCAAAAATTAACTCTGTTTAATCGCTTTCAAACCTACTCTCTAAGGGGTTTTTCGGGGTGCTGAACACGAATCTGAAGTCCGTTTTTCGATAAAACGCTTCCTTCATGGTTATTTTCGCGTTTTTTCATCAAAATTGCTCAAAAATTAACTCTGTTTAATCGCTTTCAAACCTACTCTCTAAGGGGTTTTCGGGGTGCTGAACACGAATCTGAAGTCCGTTTTTCGATAAAACGCTTCCTTCATGGTTATTTTCGCGTTTTTTCATCAAAATTGCTCAAAAATTAACTCTGTTTAATCGCTTTCAAACCTACTCTCTAAGGGGTTTTTCGGGGTGCTGAACACGAATCTGAAGTCCGTTTTTCGATAAAACGCTTCCTTCATGGTTATTTTCGCGTTTTTTCATCAAAATTGCTCAAAAATTAACTCTGTTTAATCGCTTTCAAACCTACTCTCTAAGGGGTTTTTCGGGGTGCTGAACACGAATCTGAAGTCCGTTTTTCGATAAAACGCTTCCTTCATGGTTATTTTCGCGTTTTTTCATCAAAATTGCTCAAAAATTAACTCTGTTTAATCGCTTTCAAACCTACTCTCTAAGGGGTTTTTCGGGGTGCTGAACACGAATCTGAAGTCCGTTTTTCGATAAAACGCTTCCTTCATGGTTATTTTCGCGTTTTTTCATCAAAATTGCTCAAAAATTAACTCTGTTTAATCGCTTTCAAACCTACTCTCTAAGGGGTTTTTCGGGGTGCTGAACACGAATCTGAAGTCCGTTTTTCGATAAAACGCTTCCTTCATGGTTATTTTCGCGTTTTTTCATCAAAATTGCTCAAAAATTAACTCTGTTTAATCGCTTTCAAACCTACTCTCTAAGGGGTTTTTCGGGGTGCTGAACACGAATCTGAAGTCCGTTTTTCGATAAAACGCTTCCTTCATGGTTATTTTCGCGTTTTTTCATCAAAATTGCTCAAAAATTAACTCTGTTTAATCGCTTTCAAACCTACTCTCTAAGGGGTTTTTCGGGGTGCTGAACACGAATCTGAAGTCCGTTTTTCGATAAAACGCTTCCTTCATGGTTATTTTCGCGTTTTTTCATCAAAATTGCTCAAAAATTAACTCTGTTTAATCGCTTTCAAACCTACTCTCTAAGGGGTTTTTCGGGGTGCTGAACACGAATCTGAAGTCCGTTTTTCGATAAAACGCTTCCTTCATGGTTATTTTCGCGTTTTTTCATCAAAATTGCTCAAAAATTAACTCTGTTTAATCGCTTTCAAACCTACTCTCTAAGGGGTTTTTCGGGGTGCTGAACACGAATCTGAAGTCCGTTTTTCGATAAAACGCTTCCTTCATGGTTATTTTCGCGTTTTTTCATCAAAATTGCTCAAAAATTAACTCTGTTTAATCGCTTTCAAACCTACTCTCTAAGGGGTTTTTCGGGGTGCTGAACACGAATCTGAAGTCCGTTTTTCGATAAAACGCTTCCTTCATGGTTATTTTCGCGTTTTTTCATCAAAATTGCTCAAAAATTAACTCTGTTTAATCGCTTTCAAACCTACTCTCTAAGGGGTTTTTCGGGGTGCTGAACACGAATCTGAAGTCCGTTTTTCGATAAAACGCTTCCTTCATGGTTATTTTCGCGTTTTTTCATCAAAATTGCTCAAAAATTAACTCTGTTTAATCGCTTTCAAACCTACTCTCTAAGGGGTTTTTCGGGGTGCTGAACACGAATCTGAAGTCCGTTTTTCGATAAAACGCTTCCTTCATGGTTATTTTTTCATCAAAATTGCTCAAAAATTAACTCTGTTTAATCGCTTTCAAACCTACTCTCTAAGGGGTTTTTCGGGGTGCTGAACACGAATCTGAAGTCCGTTTTTCGATAAAACGCTTCCTTCATGGTTATTTTCGCGTTTTTTCATCAAAATTGCTCAAAAATTAACTCTGTTTAATCGCTTTCAAACCTACTCTCTAAGGGGTTTTTCGGGGTGCTGAACACGAATCTGAAGTCCGTTTTTCGATAAAACGCTTCCTTCATGGTTATTTTCGCGTTTTTTCATCAAAATTGCTCAAAAATTAACTCTGTTTAATCGCTTTCAAACCTACTCTCTAAGGGGTTTTCGGGGTGCTGAACACGAATCTGAAGTCCGTTTTTCGATAAAACGCTTCCTTCATGGTTATTTTCGCGTTTTTTCATCAAAATTGCTCAAAAATTAACTCTGTTTAATCGCTTTCAAACCTACTCTCTAAGGGGTTTTTCGGGGTGCTGAACACGAATCTGAAGTCCTTTTTTCGATAAAACGCTTCCTTCATGGTTATTTTCGCGTTTTTTCATCAAAATTGCTCAAAAATTAACTCTGTTTAATCGCTTTCAAACCTACTCTCTAAGGGGTTTTTCGGGGTGCTGAACACGAATCTGAAGTCCGTTTTTCGATAAAACGCTTCCTTCATGGTTATTTTCGCGTTTTTTCATCAAAATTGCTCAAAAATTAACTCTGTTTAATCGCTTTCAAACCTACTCTCTAAGGGGTTTTTCGGGGTGCTGAACACGAATCTGAAGTCCGTTTTTCGATAAAACGCTTCCTTCATGGTTATTTTCGCGTTTTTTCATCAAAATTGCTCAAAAATTAACTCTGTTTAATCGCTTTCAAACCTACTCTCTAAGGGGTTTTTCGGGGTGCTGAACACGAATCTGAAGTCCTTTTTTCGATAAAACGCTTCCTTCATGGTTATTTTCGCGTTTTTTCATCAAAATTGCTCAAAAATTAACTCTGTTTAATCGCTTTCAAACCTACTCTCTAAGGGGTTTTTCGGGGTGCTGAACACGAATCTGAAGTCCGTTTTTCGATAAAACGCTTCCTTCATGGTTATTTTCGCGTTTTTTCATCAAAATTGCTCAAAAATTAACTCTGTTTAATCGCTTTCAAACCTACTCTCTAAGGGGTTTTTCGGGGTGCTGAACACGAATCTGAAGTCCGTTTTTCGATAAAACGCTTCCTTCATGGTTATTTTCGCGTTTTTTCATCAAAATTGCTCAAAAATTAACTCTGTTTAATCGCTTTCAAACCTACTCTCTAAGGGGTTTTTCGGGGTGCTGAACACGAATCTGAAGTCCGTTTTTCGATAAAACGCTTCCTTCATGGTTATTTTCGCGTTTTTTCATCAAAATTGCTCAAAAATTAACTCTGTTTAATCGCTTTCAAACCTACTCTCTAAGGGGTTTTCAAAAATTAACTATGTTTAATCGCTTTCAAACCTACTCTCTAAGGGGTTTTTCGGGGTGCTGAACACGAATCTGAAGTCCTTTTTTCGATAAAACGCTTCCTTCATGGTTATTTTCGCGTTTTTTCATCAAAATTGCTCAAAAATTAACTCTGTTTAATCGCTTTCAAACCTACTCTCTAAGGGGTTTTCGGGGTGCTGAACACGAATCTGAAGTCCTTTTTCGATAAAACGCTTCCTTCATGGTTATTTTTGCGTTTTTTCATCAAAATTGCTCAAAAATTAACTCTGTTTAATCGCTTTCAAACCTACTCTCTAAGGGGTTTTCGGGGTGCTGAACACGAATCTGAAGTCCTTTTTTCGATAAAACGCTTCCTTCATGGTTATTTTCGCGTTTTTTCATCAAAATTGCTCAAAAATTAACTCTGTTTAATCGCTTTCAAACCTACTCTCTAAGGGGTTTTCGGGGTGCTGAACACGAATCTGAAGTCCGTTTTTCGATAAAACGCTTCCTTCATGGTTATTTTCGCGTTTTTTCATCAAAATTGCTCAAAAATTAACTCTGTTTAATCGCTTTCAAACCTACTCTCTAAGGGGTTTTCGGGGTGCTGAACACGAATCTGAAGTCCTTTTTTCGATAAAACGCTTCCTTCATGGTTATTTTCGCGTTTTTTCATCAAAATTGCTCAAAAATTAACTCTGTTTAATCGCTTTCAAACCTACTCTCTAAGGGGTTTTTCGGGGTGCTGAACACGAATCTGAAGTCCGTTTTTCGATAAAACGCTTCCTTCATGGTTATTTTCGCGTTTTTTTTCATCAAAATTGCTCAAAAATTAACTCTGTTTAATCGCTTTCAAACCTACTCTCTAAGGGGTTTTTCGGGGTGCTGAACACGAATCTGAAGTCCGTTTTTCGATAAAACGCTTCCTTCATGGTTATTTTCGCGTTTTTTCATCAAAATTGCTCAAAAATTAACTCTGTTTAATCGCTTTCAAACCTACTCTCTAAGGGGTTTTCGGGGTGCTGAACACGAATCTGAAGTCCTTTTTTCGATAAAACGCTTCCTTCATGGTTATTTTCGCGTTTTTTCATCAAAATTGCTCAAAAATTAACTCTGTTTAATCGCTTTCAAACCTACTCTCTAAGGGGTTTTCAGGGTGCTGAACACGAATCTGAAGTCCGTTTTTCGATAAAACGCTTCCTTCATGGTTATTTTCGCGTTTTTTCATCAAAATTGCTCAAAAATTAACTCTGTTTAATCGCTTTCAAACCTACTCTCTAAGGGGTTTTTCGGGGTGCTGAACACGAATCTGAAGTCCGTTTTTCGATAAAACGCTTCCTTCATGGTTATTTTCGCGTTTTTTCATCAAAATTGCTCAAAAATTAACTCTGTTTAATCGCTTTCAAACCTACTCTCTAAGGGGTTTTTCGGGGTGCTGAACACGAATCTGAAGTCCTTTTTTCGATAAAACGCTTCCTTCATGGTTATTTTCGCGTTTTTTCATCAAAATTGCTCAAAAATTAACTATGTTTAATCGCTTTCAAACCTACTCTCTAAGGGGTTTTTCGGGGTGCTGAACACGAATCTGAAGTCCTTTTTCGATAAAACGCTTCCTTCATGGTTATTTTCGCGTTTTTTCATCAAAATTGCTCAAAAATTAACTCTGTTTAATCGCTTTCAAACCTACTCTCTAAGGGGTTTTTCGGGGTGCTGAACACGAATCTGAAGTCCTTTTTCGATAAAACGCTTCCTTCATGGTTATTTTCGCGTTTTTTCATCAAAATTGCTCAAAAATTAACTCTGTTTAATCGCTTTCAAACCTACTCTCTAAGGGGTTTTTCGGGGTGCTGAACACGAATCTGAAGTCCTTTTTTCGATAAAACGCTTCCTTCATGGTTATTTTCGCGTTTTTTCATCAAAATTGCTCAAAAATTAACTCTGTTTAATCGCTTTCAAACCTACTCTCTAAGGGGTTTTTCGGGGTGCTGAACACGAATCTGAAGTCCTTTTTCGATAAAACGCTTCCTTCATGGTTATTTTCGCGTTTTTTCATCAAAATTGCTCAAAAATTAACTCTGTTTAATCGCTTTCAAACCTACTCTCTAAGGGGTTTTTCGGGGTGCTGAACACGAATCTGAAGTCCTTTTTCGATAAAACGCTTCCTTCATGGTTATTTTCGCGTTTTTTCATCAAAATTGCTCAAAAATTAACTCTGTTTAATCGCTTTCAAACCTACTCTCTAAGGGGTTTTTCGGGGTGCTGAACACGAATCTGAAGTCCTTTTTTCGATAAAACGCTTCCTTCATGGTTATTTTCGCGTTTTTTCATCAAAATTGCTCAAAAATTAACTCTGTTTAATCGCTTTCAAACCTACTCTCTAAGGGGTTTTTCGGGGTGCTGAACACGAATCTGAAGTCCTTTTTCGATAAAACGCTTCCTTCATGGTTATTTTCGCGTTTTTTCATCAAAATTGCTCAAAAATTAACTCTGTTTAATCGCTTTCAAACCTACTCTCTAAGGGGTTTTTCGGGGTGCTGAACACGAATCTGAAGTCCGTTTTTCGATAAAACGCTTCCTTCATGGTTATTTTCGCGTTTTTTCATCAAAATTGCTCAAAAATTAACTCTGTTTAATCGCTTTCAAACCTACTCTCTAAGGGGTTTTTCGGGGTGCTGAACACGAATCTGAAGTCCTTTTTTCGATAAAACGCTTCCTTCATGGTTATTTTCGCGTTTTTTCATCAAAATTGCTCAAAAATTAACTCTGTTTAATCGCTTTCAAACCTACTCTCTAAGGGGTTTTTCGGGGTGCTGAACACGAATCTGAAGTCCGTTTTTCGATAAAACGCTTCCTTCATGGTTATTTTCGCGTTTTTTCATCAAAATTGCTCAAAAATTAACTCTGTTTAATCGCTTTCAAACCTACTCTCTAAGGGGTTTTTCGGGGTGCTGAACACGAATCTGAAGTCCTTTTTTCGATAAAACGCTTCCTTCATGGTTATTTTCGCGTTTTTTCATCAAAATTGCTCAAAAATTAACTCTGTTTAATCGCTTTCAAACCTACTCTCTAAGGGGTTTTTCGGGGTGCTGAACACGAATCTGAAGTCCTTTTTTCGATAAAACGCTTCCTTCATGGTTATTTTCGCGTTTTTTCATCAAAATTGCTCAAAAATTAACTCTGTTTAATCGCTTTCAAACCTACTCTCTAAGGGGTTTTTCGGGGTGCTGAACACGAATCTGAAGTCCTTTTTTCGATAAAACGCTTCCTTCATGGTTATTTTCGCGTTTTTTCATCAAAATTGCTCAAAAATTAACTCTGTTTAATCGCTTTCAAACCTACTCTCTAAGGGGTTTTTCGGGGTGCTGAACACGAATCTGAAGTCCGTTTTTCGATAAAACGCTTCCTTCATGGTTATTTTCGCGTTTTTTCATCAAAATTGCTCAAAAATTAACTCTGTTTAATCGCTTTCAAACCTACTCTCTAAGGGGTTTTTCGGGGTGCTGAACACGAATCTGAAGTCCGTTTTTCGATAAAACGCTTCCTTCATGGTTATTTTCGCGTTTTTTCATCAAAATTGCTCAAAAATTAACTCTGTTTAATCGCTTTCAAACCTACTCTCTAAGGGGTTTTTCGGGGTGCTGAACACGAATCTGAAGTCCTTTTTCGATAAAACGCTTCCTTCATGGTTATTTTCGCGTTTTTTCATCAAAATTGCTCAAAAATTAACTCTGTTTAATCGCTTTCAAACCTACTCTCTAAGGGGTTTTTCGGGGTGCTGAACACGAATCTGAAGTCCTTTTTCGATAAAACGCTTCCTTCATGGTTATTTTCGCGTTTTTTCATCAAAATTGCTCAAAAATTAACTCTGTTTAATCGCTTTCAAACCTACTCTC
Source organism: Creontiades dilutus (assembly GCA_031894815.1). NCBI lineage: Eukaryota > Metazoa > Arthropoda > Insecta > Hemiptera > Miridae > Creontiades > Creontiades dilutus. The sequence continues at coordinate 18,230 of JAVIWC010005443.1, read as the reverse complement.
TAAGGGGTTTTTCGGGGTGCTGAACACGAATCTGAAGTCCGTTTTTCGATAAAACGCTTCCTTCATGGTTATTTTCGCGTTTTTTCATCAAAATTGCTCAAAAATTAACTCTGTTTAATCGCTTTCAAACCTACTCTCTAAGGGGTTTTTCGGGGTGCTGAACACGAATCTGAAGTCCGTTTTTCGATAAAACGCTTCCTTCATGGTTATTTTCGCGTTTTTCATCAAAATTGCTCAAAAATTAACTCTGTTTAATCGCTTTCAAACCTACTCTCTAAGGGGTTTTTCGGGTGCTGAACACGAATCTGAAGTCCTTTTTTCGATAAAACGCTTCCTTCATGGTTATTTTCGCGTTTTTTCATCAAAATTGCTCAAAAATTAACTCTGTTTAATCGCTTTCAAACCTACTCTCTAAGGGGTTTTTCGGGGTGCTGAACACGAATCTGAAGTCCTTTTTTCGATAAAACGCTTCCTTCATGGTTATTTTCGCGTTTTTTCATCAAAATTGCTCAAAAATTAACTCTGTTTAATCGCTTTCAAACCTACTCTCTAAGGGGTTTTTCGGGGTGCTGAACACGAATCTGAAGTCCGTTTTTCGATAAAACGCTTCCTTCATGGTTATTTTCGCGTTTTTTCATCAAAATTGCTCAAAAATTAACTCTGTTTAATCGCTTTCAAACCTACTCTCTAAGGGGTTTTTCGGGGTGCTGAACACGAATCTGAAGTCCGTTTTTCGATAAAACGCTTCCTTCATGGTTATTTTCGCGTTTTTTCATCAAAATTGCTCAAAAATTAACTATGTTTAATCGCTTTCAAACCTACTCTCTAAGGGGTTTTCGGGGTGCTGAACACGAATCTGAAGTCCGTTTTTCGATAAAACGCTTCCTTCATGGTTATTTTCGCGTTTTTTCATCAAAATTGCTCAAAAATTAACTCTGTTTAATCGCTTTCAAACCTACTCTCTAAGGGGTTTTTCGGGGTGCTGAACACGAATCTGAAGTCCGTTTTTCGATAAAACGCTTCCTTCATGGTTATTTTCGCGTTTTTTCATCAAAATTGCTCAAAAATTAACTCTGTTTAATCGCTTTCAAACCTACTCTCTAAGGGGTTTTCGGGGTGCTGAACACGAATCTGAAGTCCGTTTTTCGATAAAACGCTTCCTTCATGGTTATTTTCGCGTTTTTTCATCAAAATTGCTCAAAAATTAACTCTGTTTAATCGCTTTCAAACCTACTCTCTAAGGGGTTTTTCGGGGTGCTGAACACGAATCTGAAGTCCGTTTTTCGATAAAACGCTTCCTTCATGGTTATTTTCGCGTTTTTTCATCAAAATTGCTCAAAAATTAACTCTGTTTAATCGCTTTCAAACCTACTCTCTAAGGGGTTTTTCGGGGTGCTGAACACGAATCTGAAGTCCGTTTTTCGATAAAACGCTTCCTTCATGGTTATTTTCGCGTTTTTTCATCAAAATTGCTCAAAAATTAACTCTGTTTAATCGCTTTCAAACCTACTCTCTAAGGGGTTTTTCGGGGTGCTGAACACGAATCTGAAGTCCGTTTTTCGATAAAACGCTTCCTTCATGGTTATTTTCGCGTTTTTTCATCAAAATTGCTCAAAAATTAACTCTGTTTAATCGCTTTCAAACCTACTCTCTAAGGGGTTTTTCGGGGTGCTGAACACGAATCTGAAGTCCGTTTTTCGATAAAACGCTTCCTTCATGGTTATTTTCGCGTTTTTTCATCAAAATTGCTCAAAAATTAACTCTGTTTAATCGCTTTCAAACCTACTCTCTAAGGGGTTTTTCGGGGTGCTGAACACGAATCTGAAGTCCGTTTTTCGATAAAACGCTTCCTTCATGGTTATTTTCGCGTTTTTTCATCAAAATTGCTCAAAAATTAACTCTGTTTAATCGCTTTCAAACCTACTCTCTAAGGGTTTTTCGGGGTGCTGAACACGAATCTGAAGTCCGTTTTTCGATAAAACGCTTCCTTCATGGTTATTTTCGCGTTTTTTCATCAAAATTGCTCAAAAATTAACTCTGTTTAATCGCTTTCAAACCTACTCTCTAAGGGTTTTTCGGGGTGCTGAACACGAATCTGAAGTCCGTTTTTCGATAAAACGCTTCCTTCATGGTTATTTTCGCGTTTTTTCATCAAAATTGCTCAAAAATTAACTCTGTTTAATCGCTTTCAAACCTACTCTCTAAGGGGTTTTTCGGGGTGCTGAACACGAATCTGAAGTCCGTTTTTCGATAAAACGCTTCCTTCATGGTTATTTTCGCGTTTTTTCATCAAAATTGCTCAAAAATTAACTCTGTTTAATCGCTTTCAAACCTACTCTCTAAGGGGTTTTTCGGGGTGCTGAACACGAATCTGAAGTCCGTTTTTCGATAAAACGCTTCCTTCATGGTTATTTTCGCGTTTTTTCATCAAAATTGCTCAAAAATTAACTCTGTTTAATCGCTTTCAAACCTACTCTCTAAGGGGTTTTTCGGGGTGCTGAACACGAATCTGAAGTCCGTTTTTCGATAAAACGCTTCCTTCATGGTTATTTTCGCGTTTTTTCATCAAAATTGCTCAAAAATTAACTCTGTTTAATCGCTTTCAAACCTACTCTCTAAGGGGTTTTTCGGGGTGCTGAACACGAATCTGAAGTCCGTTTTTCGATAAAACGCTTCCTTCATGGTTATTTTCGCGTTTTTTCATCAAAATTGCTCAAAAATTAACTCTGTTTAATCGCTTTCAAACCTACTCTCTAAGGGGTTTTTCGGGGTGCTGAACACGAATCTGAAGTCCGTTTTTCGATAAAACGCTTCCTTCATGGTTATTTTCGCGTTTTTTCATCAAAATTGCTCAAAAATTAACTCTGTTTAATCGCTTTCAAACCTACTCTCTAAGGGGTTTTCGGGGTGCTGAACACGAATCTGAAGTCCGTTTTTCGATAAAACGCTTCCTTCATGGTTATTTTCGCGTTTTTTCATCAAAATTGCTCAAAAATTAACTCTGTTTAATCGCTTTCAAACCTACTCTCTAAGGGGTTTTTCGGGGTGCTGAACACGAATCTGAAGTCCGTTTTTCGATAAAACGCTTCCTTCATGGTTATTTTCGCGTTTTTTCATCAAAATTGCTCAAAAATTAACTCTGTTTAATCGCTTTCAAACCTACTCTCTAAGGGGTTTTTCGGGGTGCTGAACACGAATCTGAAGTCCGTTTTTCGATAAAACGCTTCCTTCATGGTTATTTTCGCGTTTTTTCATCAAAATTGCTCAAAAATTAACTCTGTTTAATCGCTTTCAAACCTACTCTCTAAGGGGTTTTCGGGGTGCTGAACACGAATCTGAAGTCCGTTTTTCGATAAAACGCTTCCTTCATGGTTATTTTCGCGTTTTTTCATCAAAATTGCTCAAAAATTAACTCTGTTTAATCGCTTTCAAACCTACTCTCTAAGGGGTTTTCGGGGTGCTGAACACGAATCTGAAGTCCGTTTTTCGATAAAACGCTTCCTTCATGGTTATTTTCGCGTTTTTTCATCAAAATTGCTCAAAAATTAACTCTGTTTAATCGCTTTCAAACCTACTCTCTAAGGGGTTTTTCGGGGTGCTGAACACGAATCTGAAGTCCGTTTTTCGATAAAACGCTTCCTTCATGGTTATTTTCGCGTTTTTTCATCAAAATTGCTCAAAAATTAACTCTGTTTAATCGCTTTCAAACCTACTCTCTAAGGGGTTTTTCGGGGTGCTGAACACGAATCTGAAGTCCGTTTTTCGATAAAACGCTTCCTTCATGGTTATTTTCGCGTTTTTCATCAAAATTGCTCAAAAATTAACTCTGTTTAATCGCTTTCAAACCTACTCTCTAAGGGGTTTTTCGGGGTGCTGAACACGAATCTGAAGTCCGTTTTTCGATAAAACGCTTCCTTCATGGTTATTTTCGCGTTTTTTCATCAAAATTGCTCAAAAATTAACTCTGTTTAATCGCTTTCAAACCTACTCTCTAAGGGGTTTTTCGGGGTGCTGAACACGAATCTGAAGTCCGTTTTTCGATAAAACGCTTCCTTCATGGTTATTTTCGCGTTTTTTCATCAAAATTGCTCAAAAATAAATTCTGTTTAATCGCTTTCAAACCTACTCTCTAAGGGGTTTTTCGGGGTGCTGAACACGAATCTGAAGTCCGTTTTTCGATAAAACGCTTCCTTCATGGTCTGTTTAATCGCTTTCAAACCTACTCTCTAAGGGGTTTTTCGAACACGAATCTAAACACGTTCAGTTCGGACCTTGAATGTATGGCTATAGGCTGAAAAAAAAATTTTTTCTGATAGACTCCACTAGAACCACCCCAAACCCAGATTCCTTCCAATTTTGAGTAAAATTGTCCTTTATAAGCATACGCATAAGAAGAAAGGTTCAAATTTTGAAAACTCACCGAAGTATCAAAGCATTAAATATCGCAGTAAGAAACGTGGAACAGCTGATGAAGCTCGAAAATGTCCTGCCTACGGGAAACGTTTTAACCTCTTGTAATGTTTATAACCATTTTGGGGTAGGGTGTTTTGTTAAAAGTAGAAATATAAGTTAAAAAACAAGTCGTACAAATATGAAAAACACAAGAGCAGTAAATATTAATGAAGAGGATAGCGATGATTCGGTATATGTTGATTATGTTAAGGTCGATAAAGTTAAGGAGAAAAATTAAGGACGATAATGCGTGTTCGATCAATGGTAAAATAAAAGATATTCATGTGAAATTTAAACTAGACACTGTTAGTCAAGTAAACATTCTCCCATGGAGAATATTGGAACTAATTAATAAAGACAAAAAGTTAAAACTACAGCCTAGTGTCATCAAGCTGTCTGCGTATCAGGGTGATTCTCATTTAACGGGACAATCGAGGTTTTGATTCTGACTAAAAAATTTGGTCTCCTAAATTTATGATTTTTTTTATTATACAATCTGGATGTTACTCTAATGGTATAGTGATGTACAAGCACGCATGATTTTCGTTTGATTCCTCAAAATTCAGGTTTTAAAATTTTATAGGTTACGAGAATGGTATGTATCAATGACAATGAGCTTTGTCAACCAAATAACGATAGATTACGTAAACGATGTGTAGGTAAGGTTGAATGAGACAGATATCTGATTTCAGTTTTTCCTGACTTTGTGCTAGAACAAGTATCACATTTTAATATTAGTATTTATTTAGTATCAAATACCAAACTTGGAAAAAAATAGTTTCAAACAGCCATGACGGTTTTTGTGTACCCACAACAATGAAGTTTAAAATCGCCATGACAATGAGAAATCAACATTAACCTTCTGCAATTAGGAGTCTAATGAACACTTATGGAAATTGTACTTGCATTAAATAGAGTTTTTACATCTCTATCCCATAATGAATGCTAAACGAATCAATAAGATTGATTAAGAGTGATTTTCTAACCTATAACAATGAGAAGTATGAAACGTACACACCTGTTTTATAAACGGCTAACTTCATTTTTGAGCCCCAACTGTATAGAAATGGCGGAAGCATGGTATTTCCTCAAAGAGCAGGTTACCAACGCTGAAAAAACTTTGAATTGCCAAAAAATGTCCTCATTTGAGAGAGCTACGATGATTTCTTTCAAACCCATGAAAATGAGACAGAAGGTTTGGGACAAACTTTGAGCACTTGATTCGTACAGACTATCTAAAAGTTAGTCCCACTTGTAACCGCACTAACATCCAGTAACTAATTCTAAAAAAATACTAGTTAAAATATTTCCGGTAAAACGTACTTTGAGAGGATAAAATTTCGGATTATGTTCAAATTCTGACTCACGGACAGACCATGACAATGAGATTAGAGGTTCATTTCGATCAGTTAACGGCATGTCCAATGAAGAGTAGCCGAACTTTATAACAGCCGTGAGTAGGCCTAGTTATCACATAAAATCTACAAAAATAATTTTTGGAAGAAGTTGAACAGAAAAATTATTTATTAATGAAGGACAGCGATTTTCCCGTAAAATAGAAATCACCCATAATGGTAATACATTGAAAGTAATAGGAGAGATGGATCTAAAAAATAAAATAAAATAAAAAAGGAAGTCTCTAACGTTCAATATGTAACATTAGATACCTCTGATAAGCCAATATTGGGTTTAAAAACCTGTGAAGATTTACAGTTGGTGAAGAAAATAGAAGCAGTAGAGAGCCAACCCCTAAAATCCAAGGAGTCAGATTTGGAACATTATAAGGATAATTTCCATGGTTTAGGAGCCTTTCCCGGAGTTGAAGTTGGTCGAAAATCCTAAACCTGTCACTCAATGTACCACGTCGTACCCCCCCCCCCCCCCCCCCCGAATCCCTACGAATCTGTTTGGATCCGAAATATCTAACTGATCCAACGGAAAATATCAAATACCTACTCAGAATGAAATACTTAGCGAGCTGAACGGAAAGACTCATTTTGCCTCATTCGACTTGAGAGATAGTTTTCATCAGGTAAAATTAAGCTTAAAATCATCTGAGCTAACTACTTTTGGAACACCTTTTGGTAGGTATAAATTCTTGAGACTCCCATTTTGAATAAAAATAGTGTTTCAAATGAAGAACACCAAAATATTTGCCCATATAAAAGGAGTCCAAATTTATATTGATGATCTGGTTATTGCTGCAAATTCAGGTGCTGAGCATGATGGAATTTTGACCACTGCTCAAAACAGCAACCCAAACCCAACGAAATTCAACTTTGGCCAAGAGCAAATTAAGATGTTAGGTCATTTAGTCTCAGGTAAAGGACTAGAAAATTTTCATTATTATACCTACGGTAGGGAAAATCTGATCCAAATTACCACAAGCCATTAATCAGGTGCAAAAAAAATTGAAAAAGACACAACACCTTACAAATAATGGTGTTAAAATCAACTAAATATAGGTTTAGGTTGAGTTACTGTCTAGAGCCACTGTAGGTCCTAATTGATGATGAGAGCTGACATTTGTCGTACATTCTATAATAGCTGAAGCTATGTCAGATGAAAAAAAGAAGATATTTCAGGAAAAAACTAAAACTGATCCTGTACTAAGCAAAATCAATTTATGGAAGAAAATAAATGGCCACAAAAGCCGAGTGCAGATATAATAGATTTTTATCAAATAAGGCATGAACTGCTAAAAAAAGACGGGTTGATTTTATTTGGAAATAGGATAATAGTAACAATGAATTCGTGGAATGATATGCTGAAGGGGAAGGGCACTTAGGAGTGAGTAAAACTAGAGATAAAGCTAGAGCCAAGTTCTATTGGCCGAATATGTCAAAAGAAATAGAGACCTATGCCAATAATTGCAAAATATGTTTAATGAATATGCCATCTAACCTATGATTAAACAAGAAATAAACTGGTGTGGACATCTTTGAATTCGAAAATGAAAACTACCTAGTAACTATAGATTACTAGGTGGGTAGAGTTAATTACAATAAAAACTAAAAGTGATGTTGAAAAGGCCTGTATTATGATGTTTTGTAGACATGGATTCCCAAGGAAATTGTTTCAGAGAACAATCCCTTTGGAAGCCAACATTTTAAATCGTTTTTATCGGAAATAGGTACAAAATTGGTTACAAGTAGCCCCTACTTTCCAAAAGGACAGGCAATAGCTGAGTCAGCTGTGAAAAGATGTAAGAACATATTAAGGAAATCTAAAATATCTGGTCAAGATCCATATATTTTACTTTTTCATTACAAAAACTCCCTGCTAGTTGTTCTCAAAGTTAATTATTTTTTAATAGAATCCTTCGAAACAAAACTACAATAAACGTAAAGGAACTAGAACCCGAAATGATCAAGCGAAAAAAAGTTTGAGAGCACCTAATACGAGGCCAAAATACCCAGAAACAACAATGCGATAAGCGTACTAGGAATTTAAAAAGACGTTGAACCAGGTGATCAAATAGTTTTTCGCTATAAAAACAAATGGGCTCCGGGTAAAGCTACAAAGAACGCCGACACCCCACGATCTATTTGGGTACGAGATGAACTTGGCAGGAAATATCGTAGGAATCGGAAGGATGTTATAGTCAAATAAGATGAAAACGAAACACATCAAAACAATGACAGGATGGAAGGAAGTAATGGAAAGAGAGAAAATTATAATTTAAGAAACAGAAACCGTAAAACAAAACCTCAAAGATTTGGAATAATGTAACAGGAAAACAAGAAGTAAAGATGAAAGATAAATCGATAAGTTGCATTAGGAGTGAACTGTTTGGGCAGATCTAAAAATAGCAGTGTCCTGATGATTGTTCATTCTCTGAACGCCATTTTTGAGCCGATATGGCAAGCTGATGAACTTCCCAATAAAATATCTTTTTCATCTTAGAATTCACGTAAGGGCCATTGTCGCTGCGTATTTTAGGATTTTCTTGCCTGAGATTGGGTTTCCACAAGAGAACTTGATTTTTGAAGGTCCGAATATGTCAAAAAAATAGAAAATGCCAAAAAATCGTCGACAAATGTTAAATATGTTTAATGGATTAGCTGCAGCGTTTCAGTCGACTTGATTTTGGAACTTAATGCCTGGAACCCCCTGCTTTCCCTCGAGGCATACCTCAAAATGTCGGGCATTCCAGTTGCTGATTTTTGAGATTCCTCAAACTATGGCGATTGAGGTGAGCAAGTCGTCTATGCCAGAGAACTACGTTTCCAGCAGGATTCACTGGTATCACAAGGAGTTGTATTCAATTTATAAATACCATTTTCGACACAGGCAGTTGCAACAAATTGTGATCTTTTATGGTGGCTCCTTTTTCGTCAAAATGAACTTACGATCTTGTTGACTGAAAGTAGATTGACAGCTGCATCTGGTATGTATAAAACGTCATGGGCTTCTACTTCAAGAAAATCAATATCAACATTGCCTACAAGTGACGCTGACAAAGTTGAATTATCTGCTGAGTTATGGTTGCATTATTTGGTGCAGACATTTTTAGGAATGATTTTTGGTTGGTTATATGACTAGAAGCACAGCTGTCAAGAAACCATGAATGTGGGTTGCTTTCTTTGGTAAAATATGCAAAAAATGCTTTTTTCTGAGTTCGGTCAGATTTTTCACTTGATTTTTCTTGATTTTTGTTTTGTTTTTTATTTTTGAGAAAACATTTTTCTGACAAGTGATTATTTTTACCACAAAAGGAACATTTAGTCCTATAAAGCTTTTTGTTATTGTTTTTAGACGTGTATAAAGCAGATTCATGATCGAAACAGATTTTTTGACGTACAATAATTTGACTTTAACTGAGTCAGTTATCTTGATACCGCTAGATCGCCATCACCATTGGTGAATACTCTTCAGGTAGTCCTGAAATAAAATGGTTCCAACCCATTCATCGTCAACAGCAAAACCTATTTCCGTCAATTTGTAGGCGGTAGTGAGGATTTTGTTGCAATATTCCTCAACGGATTCGCAATTTGACAATTGAGTGGTGATCAAAGATCGCATGAGGCCGACACGTCTTGAAAGACCAGTGTCATCAAACGCCGTTTTTAGACTACTCCAGGCTTGATGAGCTGTTGTGGCATGAAGAATGTGAGAATACACAACTTTATCTACGTGTAAAATGATTTTGGAAAGAGCTTTGGTGTCTTTCTTCACGTCAACATCCTTACCAACTTCGGGTTCAACGGTCTCCCAAAGTTCCTCGAGAACCAAAACCGCTTTCATAGCGAATTTCCAGCTATTATAGTTTTCCCTACCTACTAGTTTTTCCACTTGAGGTATAGTAGAATGTGTTACCTTACTCATGTTGAGTTTTGTAGATGAGAAAAACTTGCTTTGTAGACGGGAAACTAACTTCGCAGTCAAAAACTTCGTAGTCGGGGCCGGTTTGTTTACGTTTTGACCGATCACACGCTAACGAAAAAAAACGAACTTATACTTCCGATCGCGAACTATTTTTTACGCGGCGCGTTCACTGGGCACATTGACCTGTTATAAATGTGAGAGTACAAAATTTTATAGGTCACTCGAGTTGAAAGAAATTAATGTTTTATTAGAACATTGCGAACATTGATGGGAACATCCCGCGAACATAGCATGGATGGTAGTACATGCATGGAACCTACGAATAGTTGGTTTGTTGAGAGAGGCTTGATGGAATGAACATTTACATGTAGGCACAACAGAAAGTTCAATTTATGCACAAAGATAAATCGTTTATTTTTGTTCATATACCTAATCAACATCATTGAAAGAGGTTGTTAATGATTTAAATAGATTACTTAGATGCGTTGTTCGATGAATTAAATTTCATTTTCGAACTTCTACTACAGACGAATCTATGCAATGTATAAGAAATAGAAATAGTTTTATTCGTCACACAGCCATACTCGTTGGTAGGTTTCATGGATTTCATTTAAAAAGCCACAGTTTATATTTATAAACTGATCTCGACCTATTTAAAATCTCCTTACCTGCCGAAATGATTCTAATATTTAAACAGTACGTCTCCCTGTAAAACCCCCTCCGACATATAATATGGTTTAGGGTCCCTACCATCAACGCGAATTTTTAAGGACGAATTATTATACAATGATTTTAGAATGTTCACAAATTTAGCACTGATATTAGAATTATATAGCTTTGTCCAGAGCTTACTGTAGATTAGGCTGTCAAAGTCTGTAGAAAAATCAATAAAGGCCACAAATTGCCTTTTGAGCAATCGAGTATTAATAACAATTAAACTTTGCAGTGTCCAAACAGCTCCGACCTTTGCGAAACCCATTTTTAATTTAATTAATCATTTTCGATAATGACCAATGAAACTAGGTACCTAACAAATGCACACTAATACTGTAGTACAATACAGCTTTCCAATAGGAGGATGCAATCCACAAAGCACGCTAGGTATGAGGGTCTATTTGCCCGATTTTACAGGATGAATAATGGGAAAATGAAATTAAAGGATTTTTAATCTCGGATCTCCATAAGGCAGTTTAATCTTAATTTAAGACAAAACATCAGTGGTGGATCACCAACTACTGGTGATTGAAATCGATCAGAATGATAGAATAGAACGACGAACTATCGACGTACGAACTAGTGACGGGAAAAGTCGTTTCTTTTGACGAAACGAATCCGGATTCGTTCATTCCGTCGAACGATTCAGATCCTCGGAATTGTTCCAGTTCATTGGGGGACCGAATCCGCAATCGAGCCTTCTCATTGGCCAAGGAACGAGCCGCATCGGCCAATGGTATTTGATTATTTTGGCGCCGGTTCCCATTTGATTCCGAAGACTCGTTCCTTTTATCGAGCGAGTTATACGAATAGATAAAGTTGTTTTGATTTGTATACCACTTCCTATTGTTCCGTTGGTAACAACGAATACAGAGAAGGCGAAACGAAAACGCTATTACGTTAGAGGGACGATCGAATAGAATCGTTCAGCGGCGTGTTGGGAGTTTCTTTCGTGGGAAGTGGGAGGATGCTAGACTGCCGAGTGGGTAGCATCCACCTAGAGCGCCGCGCCCTGCTATTCCTTTTACCGGATCAGTCCCCTCGCCCGGCTCGGCCAACGCAGTTCCCCCCTCGGCTCAGTCCTCGTAACAGCTCCGTCCACGTAGCAGCTCGTTCGGGCGTGTTCTTTCCGGATCCCTCGCTTCACGAATGTGAACCGTTCGGTACCTCGTAGTCCGAATTGTTTTCCTTTTCGATTTGTTTACTTATTGAGATTTCTATTGTCGGTGATTTCAAGTCCTGAAGTGTAATTTCGCGTTAAAGATCGGGCTACAGTGAACAAATCGGGCGGTGAAGCAGCGAGAAGTACGCAGTCGACTGGAAGCGGTAAGTCAATGATCAGTTCATTATTCAATTATTTGCATGCAGAATGTTCTTTGTGTGTCTAACAAAGTAATCTATTAAACGGGCCATTCACGGCCCGATTTTTCATCCAATTTGTTATCCGACATCCGATGTTGGAGTGTGAATGGGGTTGTTGGCTTGTAAGTCTAGTAGGGATGGGTATCGATACCCGATATTTCAAAACATATATTTTTATATCGGTATCGAAATATCGGCAAAGTTTTTCTTACTAGCTTAAAAACAATTGGTTTTAATATTTTTCTTTGGTTGATTTTCTTATTATTCAAAAAACTCACCAACCAATCTTTGGACACTTGTAATGGAATCTTTAATGTAAAAGAATAGTGGCTTTAATACTATGAAGAAAACAGGAAGAGAAGTAGGAAGGAAGCTATATAACGCCATTAGTACCTACTGTTACTGTTACCTTACCTCTCACAGTTTCAAAAAATCAAAACAAAGATCATCTACTTTTCTGTTTAAGTAGATACAATTAGGTTTTTTTGCAATTCAATTTTGAAAAATTGATGTTGAAAACGATACTCGATATTTATAAATATCGATACTTGTCCACCGATATTTGGAGTATCGATACCAACCTTCCGATACAGTCGATACTTTCAACGACACCAATCCCTAAAGTCTAGTCCGGCGAGTCGGAACATTCAGAGGCCCATCACGAAAGTCCAACGTCCAACAAGTGACGGAGTCGGAAAGTGAATGGCTCTGTCGGATCACAGTTATCCAACTTTTCTCAATCACACGTAGACAGTTGAAGCATTTCGGCCAATAATCTCCTCAAGGAATCGGGGATTTCGTTTCTGTTTTGATCTTCTCCTTTGTTTTAAACATATAATTAAAGACACAATGGGCGATGGATTCCTGAGACAAGTGATAAAGGCACAAATGATTTCAGTTTAAACGCTTGTTTCTTCCTCTTCCAGTAAGACTTTTTTCAAGTAAAAGCGTGAATGCGGATTTGTTCATTCGGAGGTAGTTTTTATAATCGTCTACATTCACGATGTGGAGCAACTACCAGTCACAGTAGTTAACGCGATCTTCCAACAACTTCTTGACCCAAACCTTTATTTTCTTTTTTAAATCATGAGGCCAAAATTCACACGTTTTTCGATGAAACGCTTCCTTCATGGTTATTTTCGCGTTTTTTCATCAAAATTGCTCAAAAATTAACTCTGTTTAATCGCTTTCAAACCTACTCTCTAAGGGGTTTTTCGGGGTGCTGAACACGAATCTGAAGTCCGTTTTTCGATAAAACGCTTCCTTCATGGTTATTTTCGCGTTTTTTCATCAAAATTGCTCAAAAATTAACTCTGTTTAATCGCTTTCAAACCTACTCTCTAAGGGGTTTTTCGGGGTGCTGAACACGAATCTGAAGTCCGTTTTTCGATAAAACGCTTCCTTCATGGTTATTTTCGCGTTTTTTCATCAAATTTCATCAAAATTACTCAAAAATTAACTCTGTTTAATCGCTTTCAAACCTACTCTCTAAGGGGTTTTCGGGGTGCTGAACACGAATCTGAAGTCCTTTTTTCGATAAAACGCTTCCTTCATGGTTATTTTCGCGTTTTTTCATCAAAATTGCTCAAAAATTAACTCTGTTTAATCGCTTTCAAACCTACTCTCTAAGGGGTTTTCGGGGTGCTGAACACGAATCTGAAGTCCGTTTTTCGATAAAACGCTTCCTTCATGGTTATTTTCGCGTTTCATCAAAATTGCTCAAAAATTAACTCTGTTTAATCGCTTTCAAACCTACTCTCTAAGGGGTTTTCGGGGTGCTGAACACGAATCTGAAGTCCTTTTTTCGATAAAACGCTTCCTTCATGGTTATTTTCGCGTTTTTTCATCAAAATTGCTCAAAAATTAACTCTGTTTAATCGCTTTCAAACCTACTCTCTAAGGGGTTTTCGGGGTGCTGAACACGAATCTGAAGTCCTTTTTTCGATAAAACGCTTCCTTCATGGTTATTTTCGCGTTTTTTCATCAAAATTGCTCAAAAATTAACTCTGTTTAATCGCTTTCAAACCTACTCTCTAAGGGGTTTTCGGGGTGCTGAACACGAATCTGAAGTCCTTTTTTCGATAAAACGCTTCCTTCATGGTTATTTTCGCGTTTTTTCATCAAAATTGCTCAAAAATTAACTCTGTTTAATCGCTTTCAAACCTACTCTCTAAGGGGTTTTTCGGGGTGCTGAACACGAATCTGAAGTCCTTTTTTCGATAAAACGCTTCCTTCATGGTTATTTTCGCGTTTTTTCATCAAAATTGCTCAAAAATTAACTCTGTTTAATCGCTTTCAAACCTACTCTCTAAGGGGTTTTTCGGGGTGCTGAACACGAATCTGAAGTCCGTTTTTCGATAAAACGCTTCCTTCATGGTTATTTTCGCGTTTTTTCATCAAAATTGCTCAAAAATTAACTCTGTTTAATCGCTTTCAAACCTACTCTCTAAGGGGTTTTCGGGGTGCTGAACACGAATCTGAAGTCCGTTTTTCGATAAAACGCTTCCTTCATGGTTATTTTCGCGTTTTTTCATCAAAATTGCTCAAAAATTAACTCTGTTTAATCGCTTTCAAACCTACTCTCTAAGGGGTTTTTCGGGGTGCTGAACACGAATCTGAAGTCCGTTTTTCGATAAAACGCTTCCTTCATGGTTATTTTCGCGTTTTTTCATCAAAATTGCTCAAAAATTAACTCTGTTTAATCGCTTTCAAACCTACTCTCTAAGGGGTTTTTCGGGGTGCTGAACACGAATCTGAAGTCCGTTTTTCGATAAAACGCTTCCTTCATGGTTATTTTCGCGTTTTTTCATCAAAATTGCTCAAAAATTAACTCTGTTTAATCGCTTTCAAACCTACTCTCTAAGGGGTTTTTCGGGGTGCTGAACACGAATCTGAAGTCCGTTTTTCGATAAAACGCTTCCTTCATGGTTATTTTCGCGTTTTTTCATCAAAATTGCTCAAAAATTAACTCTGTTTAATCGCTTTCAAACCTACTCTCTAAGGGGTTTTTCGGGGTGCTGAACACGAATCTGAAGTCCGTTTTTCGATAAAACGCTTCCTTCATGGTTATTTTCGCGTTTTTTCATCAAAATTGCTCAAAAATTAACTCTGTTTAATCGCTTTCAAACCTACTCTCTAAGGGGTTTTTCGGGGTGCTGAACACGAATCTGAAGTCCGTTTTTCGATAAAACGCTTCCTTCATGGTTATTTTCGCGTTTTTTCATCAAAATTGCTCAAAAATTAACTCTGTTTAATCGCTTTCAAACCTACTCTCTAAGGGGTTTTCGGGGTGCTGAACACGAATCTGAAGTCCGTTTTTCGATAAAACGCTTCCTTCATGGTTATTTTCGCGTTTTTTCATCAAAATTGCTCAAAAATTAACTCTGTTTAATCGCTTTCAAACCTACTCTCTAAGGGGTTTTTCGGGGTGCTGAACACGAATCTGAAGTCCGTTTTTCGATAAAACGCTTCCTTCATGGTTATTTTCGCGTTTTTTCATCAAAATTGCTCAAAAATTAACTCTGTTTAATCGCTTTCAAACCTACTCTCTAAGGGGTTTTCGGGGTGCTGAACACGAATCTGAAGTCCGTTTTTTCGATAAAACGCTTCCTTCATGGTTATTTTCGCGTTTTTTCATCAAAATTGCTCAAAAATTAACTCTGTTTAATCGCTTTCAAACCTACTCTCTAAGGGGTTTTTCGGGGCTGAACACGAATCTGAAGTCCGTTTTTTCGATAAAACGCTTCCTTCATGGTTATTTTCGCGTTTTTTCATCAAAATTGCTCAAAAATTAACTCTGTTTAATCGCTTTCAAACCTACTCTCTAAGGGGTTTTCGGGGTGCTGAACACGAATCTGAAGTCCGTTTTTCGATAAAACGCTTCCTTCATGGTTATTTTCGCGTTTTTTCATCAAAATTGCTCAAAAATTAACTCTGTTTAATCGCTTTCAAACCTACTCTCTAAGGGGTTTTCGGGGTGCTGAACACGAATCTGAAGTCCGTTTTTTCGATAAAACGCTTCCTTCATGGTTATTTTCGCGTTTTTTCATCAAAATTGCTCAAAAATTAACTCTGTTTAATCGCTTTCAAACCTACTCTCTAAGGGGTTTTTCGGGGTGCTGAACACGAATCTGAAGTCCGTTTTTCGATAAAACGCTTCCTTCATGGTTATTTTCGCGTTTTTTCATCAAAATTGCTCAAAAATTAACTCTGTTTAATCGCTTTCAAACCTACTCTCTAAGGGGTTTTTCGGGGTGCTGAACACGAATCTGAAGTCCGTTTTTCGATAAAACGCTTCCTTCATGGTTATTTTCGCGTTTTTTCATCAAAATTGCTCAAAAATTAACTCTGTTTAATCGCTTTCAAACCTACTCTCTAAGGGGTTTTTCGGGGTGCTGAACACGAATCTGAAGTCCGTTTTTCGATAAAACGCTTCCTTCATGGTTATTTTCGCGTTTTTTCATCAAAATTGCTCAAAAATTAACTCTGTTTAATCGCTTTCAAACCTACTCTCTAAGGGGTTTTTCGGGGTGCTGAACACGAATCTGAAGTCCGTTTTTCGATAAAACGCTTCCTTCATGGTTATTTTCGCGTTTTTTCATCAAAATTGCTCAAAAATTAACTCTGTTTAATCGCTTTCAAACCTACTCTCTAAGGGGTTTTCGGGGTGCTGAACACGAATCTGAAGTCCTTTTTTCGATAAAACGCTTTCATGGTTATTTTCGCGTTTTTTCATCAAAATTGCTCAAAAATTAACTCTGTTTAATCGCTTTCAAACCTACTCTCTAAGGGGTTTTTCGGGGTGCTGAACACGAATCTGAAGTCCTTTTTTCGATAAAACGCTTCCTTCATGGTTATTTTCGCGTTTTTTCATCAAAATTGCTCAAAAATTAACTCTGTTTAATCGCTTTCAAACCTACTCTCTAAGGGGTTTTCGGGGTGCTGAACACGAATCTGAAGTCCTTTTTTCGATAAAACGCTTCCTTCATGGTTATTTTCGCGTTTTTTCATCAAAATTGCTCAAAAATAACTCTGTTTAATCGCTTTCAAACCTACTCTCTAAGGGGTTTTTCGGGGTGCTGAACACGAATCTGAAGTCCTTTTTTCGATAAAACGCTTCCTTCATGGTTATTTTCGCGTTTTTTCATCAAAATTGCTCAAAAATTAACTCTGTTTAATCGCTTTCAAACCTACTCTCTAAGGGTTTTCGGGGTGCTGAACACGAATCTGAAGTCCTTTTTTCGATAAAACGCTTCCTTCATGGTTATTTTCGCGTTTTTTCATCAAAATTGCTCCAATTGCTCAAAAATTAACTCTGTTTAATCGCTTTCAAACCTACTCTCTAAGGGGTTTTTCGGGGTGCTGAACACGAATCTGAAGTCCTTTTTTCGATAAAACGCTTCCTTCATGGTTATTTTCGCGTTTTTTCATCAAAATTGCTCAAAAATTAACTCTGTTTAATCGCTTTCAAACCTACTCTCTAAGGGGTTTTTCGGGGTGCTGAACACGAATCTGAAGTCCTTTTTTCGATAAAACGCTTCCTTCATGGTTATTTTCGCGTTTTTTCATCAAAATTGCTCAAAAATTAACTCTGTTTAATCGCTTTCAAACCTACTCTCTAAGGGGTTTTTCGGGGTGCTGAACACGAATCTGAAGTCCTTTTTTCGATAAAACGCTTCCTTCATGGTTATTTTCGCGTTTTTTCATCAAAATTGCTCAAAAATAAACTCTGTTTAATCGCTTTCAAACCTACTCTCTAAGGGGTTTTTCGGGGTGCTGAACACGAATCTGAAGTCCTTTTTTCGATAAAACGCTTCCTTCATGGTTATTTTCGCGTTTTTTCATCAAAATTGCTCAAAAATTAACTCTGTTTAATCGCTTTCAAACCTACTCTCTAAGGGGTTTTTCGGGGTGCTGAACACGAATCTGGAGTCCTTTTTTCGATAAAACTCTGTTTAATCGCTTTCAAACCTACTCTCTAAGGGGTTTTTCGGGGTGCTGAACACGAATCTGAAGTCCTTTTTTCGATAAAACGCTTCCTTCATGGTTATTTTCGCGTTTTTTCATCAAAATTGCTCAAAAATAAACTCTGTTTAATCGCTTTCAAACCTACTCTCTAAGGGGTTTTCGGGGTGCTGAACACGAATCTGAAGTCCTTTTTTCGATAAAACGCTTCCTTCATGGTTATTTTCGCGTTTTTTCATCAAAATTGCTCAAAAATAAACTCTGTTTAATCGCTTTCAAACCTACTCTCTAAGGGGTTTTTTCGGGGTGCTGAACACGAATCTGAAGTCCTTTTTTTCGATAAAACGCTTCCTTCATGGTTATTTTCGCGTTTTTTCATCAAAATTGCTCAAAAATAAACTCTGTTTAAT